>JADRCD010201118.1:11111-25215 GCA_019843815.1 Montemys delectorum
AAAATGAACTTGATAAATTTTCTAAATAGAGATCAAAACCAAAATTCTCAACAGTGCTATATTCAGTGTAAAGGCATAAGACCCTCAAAAAGCTGCGCATAACTGGGGTGGTCCTTAAAAGAAGTGATAACAAATAAACTCATGAAAAGATGAAGAGACTGTGCTACTACCCTGGCAATAGGATGCCTCTTCTGCATGGTGATCACTTTCTAAATTCCTATTTAAGAAGGATGCACCTCTGTTCTGGGTAGATATGTTTAATCACATACCTGCCTACTAGTAAATGAGGAAGTGGAAAGAAACATTAAACTGGAGGTTCCTCACTTGTAAATTTTGGAGGCAATGCCACCAATCTATCACAGACCAAGGTCCCAGAAGACGTCATCGTCTCTCCTGTGGAATCTAAGCCTTACCTTTAATCTATACTTCTCTTTTTCTCCCAAGTCTAAGGCTTAAAGATGCACTGGCTATGTAAATTAATTTTAGAAATAGACTTTGCGGTGAGTAGTTAGCATATATAATTCTGTGTCTCTGGGCTTGGTGTTCTGTGAGAGGGAGAATTAATCTGTTCACACTTTTAGTAGCTACTAAAAATGGTAGCTCTGCTACCTCCTGAAGACTTGTAAGGCAAGCACCAGACTGACCCAAGGCATAGAAAAATTGGGAGGAAATAAGCAAAGGTCCCGATGTCTCACAGAGAAGTGGTGGCTAGTCTTTGATGTTCTGGTTCATGTGACATTGGTGCAGATATTTTTAAGAGCAATCAAGCAACATCATTTTCAAAAAGACTCAGTACATAACAGAGTCTCAATGTTACCACTAAAACCCCACTTCTGGGGCTACAGAAATGCTCAGCAGTTAGAGGACCTACTGCTGTTGCCCTGACTTCAGTTCGCAGCACCCACATGGATGCTCACAACCACGAGGCTCACTCATCAGAACTCTAGCTCCGGGAATATTGACACTCTCTTCTCGCTTCTGTGACCACTGCACACATGTGATGTACATGCATATATGTAGACAAACACTCATACATGTACAAAAACATAAATTTTTGAAACTCCACCTCTCTATATGTTCCCTTACAGTAGTCCTTTTGTTCCTAGTGTTACTGATTTGTTCTTTTATCATGAAGGACACCAATGGTTTACAATGTAGTTTATCTATCTGTTCTTAGGTTTAGTTCACTTTAGATTCTGCTTTCTTATTTTCTTTCTTTTCTTCTTTCATTTATGTATTTATTTATTTATTTACTTTTGTGAAAGGGTCTCACTGTATAGCTCTGGCTGTCCTGTAACTCACTCTGTAGACTGGGCTAACCTAAAATTCACAGGTTCCCATCCCTCCACCTCTTGAATTCTGGGATTACAGGCATGTGACACCACACTGGGCTTCACTTTAGTCTTTAATAGTTTTCACTTTTAATAGTATTTCTGGCCTATCGCTTTATTTTCTGGGCATCTTAGGCTATAATGACAAAATACCATTGGCTGGGTAGCTTTAATGGTAGCAATTTACTTCCCATCGCTCTTTCTTGATGTTGAGCGTTCAGGATCAAGATGTCAATTTGGTACCTGATGAGGGTTCTCTTTCTGGTTTCTAAATGGGTGCTTTCTCCCTGTGTCTTCACACTGAAGGGAGTGAGGGAGAGAGAGCTCTGTGGAGTCTCTAATTAAAGGACACTAATCCCATTCTTAGACCCCTTCCTCCATGTCCAACTTTACATACCACCCAGAGACCCCATCTCTAAAGAACATTGCTCTTTGATGGAGTTTATGGCTTCAACACATGAATTTGGGAGGCACTATCATTCAATTTAGAATATTTCTCATTCTCTGAGTGAAGACTTAAATCAGCTTTTTTATTCCCTAATGAGGATAAGGACTTAGATAAATCTTTCTTTGCCAATTAATCTAAGAGCTGGAGATAAACAGATATGATTTAAATATTATCTAAGTGGCATACAATCTACCCTTCGCTCATTTTTTAATATGTTGTTCTTTCTCAGTTTACATATCATTGCCTATAATTTTTGCCACTACTTGTAAAACTCCTGCCCTTTACTGAGCATCTACTATCTACTAAAGCTGAGTTCAGGACTGGGGAAGCCAGAGAATCAAAGCACCTTCAAAGAGAGCATATGCAAAGTAAACAGAGGAATAAATAGAGTTGTGAGTCCAACAAGGAGAGGGATTCTTCAGAATGACTGATGCTGAAGAAGAGGGTTCCTCACGGCCTGTGTGGTTAGAAAGACCCTCTTAAACTACTCCCTAGTGTTAATATGTGAAGCCTTGTTTATATGACTATTAATGACAATTTATAAAGATACTTGAAAGCTTTATATGCTCTAAGTCTGGAAATAAGTTCCTATGGTTAAAAAAAGAAATCAAGGTTAGGGGATGGAACAGAAGGCACTATAAAACTGGTTGGTATGGCTCTTCTTAAAGGAAGGAGTTTAAGGCAAAGGCAAAATAAGAAAGGTAGCAGCTGAGAGGAGATGCCTGATGTTACCTTTTCCACCAAGATTCTAACCTTACAAGCTTTTGCACTTACAATTTCGAGAAGGAGCAGATTGGGGGCCTCCTGCCCACCCCTCGGAGCTGGAGATGCTTTCTGCCCACTTGCTTCTGGTTTCTGTGTGACAGCCATTTTTCAGTGTTCAGTACTGTTCTGTATAAAGGTGCATGTCCTCCGGCTGGGTCTCAGGTTTCTACACATCATTATTCCATGCTTGTAGCATTATTACCCATTGTTTTGGTTTACTCTACCTGTGCTCATCCTGAATGCTTGGGAAATGTGGCTCGCCCATTTCTTTGCCTCCTTCACTTTTGTTATAAATGTATCTTAGGCTCCTAGTGATAAAAGATGCATTTTTGAAGGTTGTTATTAAAAATTGTCAGTAGTGGTGGCTTCTGCTTCTCTTGCTGGCAACCACTTTATTTTATCCTATCTATCATCTGTCTATCTACTTTACATACACACACACACACACACACACACACACACACACACTTAGTAAAGTGGGCTTTGTATTCTCATCTCTGGGATAAAAATATCTGACAAAAGCAACTCAGGATAGGGGTTTGATTTACCTCGTGGGTTCAGGGAATTCAATCCATCACAGTGAAGAAGGCATACTACAGCAACTCAGTCCAAGATGGCTGGAGCTTGCAGCAGCAAGCACTCACAGAAAGGCTAGCCGGGGAGCAGAGATCTTGGGCTAGAATCAGGAGCAGATATCACTGAAGATCATGCCCCAACAGTGATTCATTTCTGCTAGACCACAATCCCAAAAGTTCCACTGTAAGACTCTGATGAGCCTTAGCTACCAAGGACCCTCTGAGTAAACCACACAAAGCTGGAGATCAATGCAAAAGCAAGAGGGATTTATTGTTCTAATGCACTAGGGTGGTTTTGCACCTGATGGAGAGGCAGCAACCCCAGGCAGCCTGTTTGGTGAGTTTTTTATACAGTTTCCAGGGGCAGAATAGAGGATCAGCAACTAGGCACAATATGACTGGTGGAACAGTGTGCTCTTTAAACTGATTGGTCTTTAGGGAATGAGGTAGTAGGATCTTCCCATATCTGCAGGTAGCCAACAGTTGGTCTGCCCTGTGGCTTTTCTGAGGGATGTAATCAGCCTCTCCCCTCAGCCCTACGTGCTTCACCAACCTCTTCCTTCTGGGAGGGGAGGGATCTTCATTTTCTGGGGCCCAGTGGAATTTTCTAACAGTCTTTAGTTAACTGACCTCTTTACCACAACCTCCCAAAACAGCAGCACTAGCTAGGACCCAAGTGCTGAAGTACCTGAGCCTGTGGGGAACATTTCACAGCCGCAACATGCTAAAGCCTTACTTACTTTATTTCCTTAGCCTGTATTGTTAAATGTCCCCTGTGCTTCACTCCTTGCATGTTGGATGGTTTGGACTCAGATCTGTAATTCATTTCTCCACCATCCACCCATAGTTAGTGTTTAATGACTCTTCTAAGATATGCCAAAGATGTCTTTAAAGGGCTTACTTCATTAGCTCATCCACATTTTACAAGTACCTAGTCTCAGCTATGAGATGCTGTAAGGTGAGGAAGGAGTCAAGGCCCCACTATCCTAGTGTCAAACACGTAGAGGAAATTTGATATGTTAATCCATCAATTAATTACCTTACAATGTGATGAGTGTTTTCAAAGATTCCTCATGGGAGCAAGGCATGATTGGTCTTGGGGGACCAGCCAAGGTTTCTAACACATCACAGTGAACTAATTGTTCACCATAGGCCATTTCCTCATTATCACCTATTAATACAGCAGGACAGTTCTGAGACTGACATAACAAATGTCAACAGATTCAGCTGAAGGGTGTATTTTTCCTGGGATGCAGACAGCATGCAGAAATTCATCTGGGCAATGATCCCAGAGCAAATGAGGGAGATAGAAGGAGAATAACCAGGAAAAAAAAAAAAAGATTGTTTTCAAAGGTAGTTCCTGCTGTAAGTGACAGGTGCTTGATCCAGGTCTCTGGGGAGCCTTAGGAATGTATCTCAGAACTGTCTTCCTGGAAAGCCAGAGCCAGGAATATTTGTCATTAAATGTCACTCCCCAGGTGCTTGACTCCAGTCCCTGGGGAGACTTAGGAATGCATTTCAGAACTGTCTTCTTGAGAAACCAGAGCAAGGAATATTTGTCATTAAATGCCACTCTCCCTGAGATTGACCTCACAGTCAGGAACTCTCAGTCTTTCTGGCCAAATTCTATGTAGAACAGGCCCCAACAGCAGTAGTTGCACAAAGATTCTAATATAATAGGTTGAGGTTGAATTTTCTTTAGCAAGATGCAATACAGAAGCCTGTGAAGACCATTGCACTTTGTGGGAAGTAGCAGTTAAAAACTCCAAAGTAAAAAATACACACAGTGGTGTGCTGGTCACTGTTGTAGCAACATGCCCTAAGAAAGAAAGTTGAATTTGCCAATTCCAATGGTGTAAATGCACTCACCACTATGTCATTGAAAACACAAGTCTGGGGAACCATGCAAACCATCACTCTCTGGCTTGCACTGATGTTGCATAGTCCCTAAACCCTGATTCCATAGGTTGGCTGACAATTTGATTCCTTGAATGGTGGATTGGACCAGCCTACAGCTCACTTTCACTAGTCTTGTCTGCACATATTTACTTGCACAATATGACTAGAGGAACAACCCTATCTTAAAAATGAATAGCAAGTGGATGTTAGCCGAAAAGCTCAGAATACCCAAGATACAATTCACAGACCATATGAAGCTCAAGAAGAAGAAAGATCAAAGTGTGGATGCTTCGGTGCTTCTTAGAAGGGGGAACAAAATATTCACAGAAGGAAATATGGAGACAACGTAGAGCAGAGACTGAAGGAAAGGGCATCTAGAGACTGCCCCACCTGGGTATCCATCCCATATACTGTCACCAAACCCAGACGCTATTGCGGATGACAACAAGTGCTTGCTGTCGGGAGCCTGATATGGCTGTCTACTGAGAGGCTCTGCCAGAGCCTGACAAATACCGATGCTGATGCTCATAGCACAGGGTCCCTGAATGAGGAGCTCGAGAAGGGATTAAAGGAGCTGAGGGGGTTTGCAGCCCCGTTGGGGGAAGCAACAGTGTCAACCAGTCAGACATCCCAGAACTCCTGGAGATTGGACCACCAACCAAAGAGTACAACATGGAGGGATCAATGGCTCTGGTCGCATATGTGGCAGTGGATGGCCTTGTTGGACATCAGTGTGAGAAGTGGCCCTTGGTCATGTGGGGGGTTCCATGTCCCAGTGTAGGGAATGCCAGAGTGGGAAGGTGGGAGTAGGTAGGTGAAGGGAGAGTACCCTCATAGAGGCAAGGGGAGGGGGTTATGGGATAGGGGGCTTCTGGAGGGGGACCTGGAGAGGAGATAATATTTGAAATATAAATAAAGAAAATATCCAATTAAAAAAAGGAAGTTAAAAAATGAATATCAAGGCAGACCCGCTCTCTCCATGGCACCAGACTTCAGCCTTCCCCACAGTCTGCTTCTGTTCAGTTCTTTAGGTCTTGCTTTAGCACCTGTGTCTTGGAAAGCATCCCTGCATCTCTAGCCCTGGATGTGGATTCTCAGCATGATGTCCCTACAACAAAGAGGCATAATGGAATATTTATTTTCCCAGTTTTTCACCAAGCTATAAGTTTCCCAAAGGTGGGGCCAGACATGGTATTTCATTTCATACCCATTGCACTAATTTGCTAGTTTGGTGCATGAAACCCTTTCTCGCTCAGTTTTGCTGAGTGATGCCAAGTGTAATACTACCTTCAAGTCAGGTAGTTTAGGTCCATCCAAAGCAAAAGTTCATGGCTGTGTTTTTCACCATTGATGATTTTACTGTCTTCTTAGAGAGAAGGAAAAGCAAAGAATAGCAATGGGTGATTCTCCTTATAATAGCTTTAGACAACAATCAAAAAGCCATGACAAGGCTTTCAATGGTCAGTTATCAAGTGAATAGCCAAGATTATAGGAGCTCTTGGGGTTTCAGAAAAAAGCCAAGAACTGAGTTGAGGAGATGGCTTAGTTTGTAAAGTACTTGCCTTGCGGGCCTTAGGACCTGAGTTCTATCCCCCAAGAACTCACATAAAAAGCCAGGCATGGTATGGCATGTTTATAATCCCCAGGACGGAGGAAGAAGACAGGATGATACCTGGGGTTTGCTGGCCAGGTTGTTTACACAAGTGTTGAGCTTCCAGTTCAGTGAAAAACTCCATGACAAAAAATAAGGTGGAGAGAAGCTGAGGAAGAAACCTAACACTGACTCCATGTGCACACCCACTACAAAGACAAGTACCCATACTCATTCCTGCAGAAACCTTGGAAAGCCAAGGACACTTACTGAATGTGCAAAGGCATAGGTGGTCACTGATGCTATTGGTGCTTTTATGGCACTGAGAGAGCACTGGGTCATGTGGGCAAGAGTCTAATGATAACCGTCACCTCACAGGCATAGAAACCAATGCACACTGGACTCTGACTATAAACTTAACTCTGTTCTAAGAGCCCTATACAGACCATATTTCATTTAATCTTCTCAGCATCCATTGGGGAGTAGACAGCATTATCTATTCTTATTTCACAAGGAGCAGGCACAGAGTAGTAAAAAAAAAACTTGACCAAAGCCATGAGGTAAAATGTGCATGGTGAAGAAATAAATTATATTTAAATCCTGCTTTAGAATCTGGTTGTAGCACTTTAGGGTCATCTAGGAGACTCACCTCCTGGTGTGCCCGTGAAAGTGTTTCCAGATAGATTTAACCAAAGAGGGAAGGCCCATCTGGCATAGGGAAAGGACTACATCATGTGCTGAGCTCCTAGACAGAACATAGACTGAGTTCCTAGCCTGAGCGGTCATTGCTCTCTGTGTACTGCCATATGAGCAGAGAGATGCCTCACTCTCTCACCTCCATGGCTTATGTGCAATAATGGACTGTACCTTTAAACTGTAAGCTAAAAGAGATCCTTTTCCTTAAGTTATGCTTGTAGGATAATTTGTCATAGCAACGGGAAAATAACTAATTCAGGGAGTTTCAGCTGCTACTCCAAGACCACACACCTGCTCAATGGAAGAGCTAATTTTGAACACACATCACTGGAAATGCACACAATTCCATGCTTGCCTTTGTCTCTGCCCCTGTATTCTTTGGTGGTCCTTAGAGTCATTCTGATGCAAACATCGCAAAACATCTTGGGATATTCTGGTTACAGCAGGAAGAAGACAGAGCCACTGAGTCATTGTATGTGGCACCTATAGAAATGAGCAGGATTTGGTCAAGACAGTATTTACCATTACATCTAGGAGAAGTATTGGACTCTAGTCAGATTTGGAATTAGTACAAGGAGATGCAGGTAAGTGAAGTGAAATTCCCAAGAACCAGCCTGGTACCCTTATGAGGATACCAGGGTTCCCTCTATCCAGACACCCCTTTTCATCAACAACCTTTGCTAATGAAATGTCAGAGAGCTCTCTTGTTTTTCAAGCTCTTTGGCCATCTGACCTTTAGAAGCCAAAAGTCTTCAAGCACACTGTGAATATACTGAATATTCTTACTGTAGCCTAGAACCATGGAAGACACTGGATTACAAAACAGAGGCCCAGAACTGTATTAGAACTGGCTCCTACCAGTTCTCAAGTGTGGATTGCTAAATAGGCAAATATTTTTGTAAGCCAAATAATTTTTGTAAGCTCCAATAGAGCTATTGTAGTAAATACTACATTATATAAAGTTATCATTTAAAACAGTTATTGAAACCAAAGGTAGTTAATACTTAAAAACCTATTAGTTCTTAATCATTCTCTTTACCTGATTATATATGCTCTTACTTTTATTTGCTTTTTCTTGTCTGTTTGGTGGAAGTGTAATTAAAGGTGAACTACCTCATGTGCACCTATACATTAATGGCAACTTTAACCCACAGAAAATGGCAAATCTACAATCAGAGCTTGATATAGTATTAATCAGTCAATAGGCTTTGAAAAGTAATTAAGGTTTGGGGAAATAGCTAAGTAGTAAAGCATTTGCTCAGTATGAGGAAGGCTATGGGTTCAATCTTCAATAGTGCCAAAAAAAGAAACAGCAATGAAGAAGATGCCAATAATGCAAATTAATCTTTAAAATCTGTATGGCTTGGTGAGGAAGCTGAAATAGATTGGAGTATTAGCTAGAACTTGTTTAAGAGTAAGAAATTGCTTCACCATAGATCAAATACCAAACATGTGCTGCACTGAACTGTACCAAGTTTCTTATATGAGGAATAATTGGTTTGGGATGCAACTCAATTTGTAAAAGCATGGTTCAGTGATGCTCCTGGGTTGGCTGCAGATCAAAAGGTTTGGCAAAACTCAACAAAAATGTCCTCTGAGAACAAATCAACTCCCACAGACTTGACAGAATTATTGTATATTCTATTAGTGTTTGTAAATTATCGAACACACATTTTCTTTGCCAGTAAAATTTATCACAAATTTATGTATGTATGTATGTATGTATTATATATGTATGTTTGTATGATTATATATATGTATATATGTGTGTATGTATGTATGTATGTATGTTTGGAACCATTTCACTCCCAGAAAGTCAGTTATTCATCATTTCCTAGCTCATCACTGCCTGTGACCATAATCCTGACAGCCAGAAACTTTGAAGCAAATGACACAGATGAGGAAATAGAGTATTGTTTGTAAAAACACTATTTAGTGTGGGGGAAGATTACAAAAATGTCTGGTGAGGAGTAGACAGACCCACACAAGAATCTAGAAGGAGTCGTCAGGGAGGACTCTGCAGGGGGCTGTGTTTTAAGGTATATATAGTCAGTTGTGGGCCAACCTCGGTATTATAGTGAGACCCTGGCCCAGAAAAAAAGACAAAACCAAACACATAGATAATAGATTTAGATACAGATATAAATATATATGTCTTTCTATCTCCATATATGGATATATGTTTGTATGCACATATACACATCTCATATATGAATGGAGCTGTTTTATAATTGAGAATTTTTATATTTTTATGTCTTGTTGAAATGTTGACCAAGAAATATCAAAGCTTTGAAAGAATCTACTATAAAGATGATAATATCTGTATTTTAAGAGTACTGCAGGTGATCAGTGGTGGCGCACGCCTTTAATCCCAGCACTTGGGAGGCAGAGGCAGGCGGATTTCTGAGTTCCAGGACAGCCAAGGCTACACAGAGAAATCCTGCTCAAAAAAAAAAAAAAAAAAAAGAGTACTGCAAAAAGTTTCTTTCTTATGCCACATTGATGTTTGTCCACTTTAAAACAAATCAGTTATGTTTTCAAAGTAACCTTTTATCATGTCTCCCACTGTTGCTGCCATCCTGAGCCAAGAGCATCCTCTTGGTTAGTGGTGATTGATCTCAGAGCCACATTGTGCACTTCCACAGAACAGCTGGGTCACACAGGAGTGCTAACAGACACTGCTTTGATTTAAAAGAAATCATCTTTGTGTATTCTTCAGCGAATCAAAGTTTATAAGCCAGCTGCTGGAGCTTGAAAGATTTAGATGAGAGACACTATTGAATAATCTATATGCTTGGCCTAATGGAGACTCCAAATAGAACCTAAGTCTCTTAGGTCCCATTGAAACATCTCTTTTTTAATGAAGGACTAATTCAGAAGGATGAGAGAGGAAAGGGGGACAAAATTAGAGGAAATTTACACTCATCTTCTTAGCTAGGAGATGAGATACCAGGAGAGAAGGAGAAATAAAAAATGAAAGGGGTGTTTAGCCCTCTTGAACTCCCAAGCTGTAGCTGTTATAAGGAAAGGTGTGTCTGTGACTTATAATTTCAAATATATTAGCTTTTATTAAAGTATTGTCTTTCATCATCTCACCTTTAATATTGAAAAATAAAAATTACTAGAGGGACTTGAGTCCCATGGCAAATTTAGCAGAGATAATTAAATTCAACCTAATTCAGTCCCAAGAATCCCATTTAGCCTCAAATCATTGCAATTATGAAGGTACTTTTCAACAGAATTCAAAAACTAAACCAATGTTGTGGTTTAGTTTGTCCAGAGCTTCCCTTAACACAGAGTTTACAGGGCTACTAATAAGACTATTGACCAAGGGTCAGAAAGATTTATATCGGGTGGATTAAATTTCCGTTCTGCCTAATCCAAAGACTGTTTCATCAAGCCCCTTGCCATTTTGTCTGAAATGAGTATCTCTGAAAGTAGGAGATGGTTACAAAATATTAGTTTTCTATTGCAAACATAATGGCCAAGGCAACTTATAAAAGAAAGTAGGTTTCAGAATGTTAGAGTCCACAATGGCTGAGCAAAAGCATGACTACAGGAACAGCTGGGAGCTCACATCTTGATCTACAAGCACAAGATAGAGAACTAACTGGGAATTACATGAGGCTTTTGAAACTTCAAAGTCTGCCCCCAATAACACACCTCCTCCAACAAGGCCACACCTCCTAATCCTTCCCCAACTTTTCCACCAACTGGAGGCCAAGTATGCAAATACAGGAGTCTATGGGGCCATTCTTATTTAAATGACTACAACACGGTATTAATTACTTTTCTCCTTACTGGGGCAGAATACCTCTTAGACACAAGTTTAGGGAGGAAGAATTTATTTTGGTTCATGGTTTAAGAGGATACAATTTCATTATGGTAAGAAGGCATGGTGATGGGACCATGAGGTAGCTTGCTTACATCTCAGCAGATAAGGAGCTTAAGCTGAAAGTAGGGCCAGGATATATAACCTTTAGAACTTACCTCTCAGTGATCCACTTAATCCAGTGAGATGCTACCTCTTAAAATTTCTACACTTTCCCAAAAGAGTGCCATCAGCTGGAGAACAGCACAGCTGTTCAAAGACAAGCCTGTGGAGGGCATTTTGTATTCAAGCCATGACATACACTGAGGTAGCTGAGAGATTTGTTCTGCATTTGAGAAGGAGGTCTATAGGCTAGAAGAATGCTAAACTCCAAGAATCCCTCCATGTGTTTGATTGTTGGAGCTCCAAGTGGTAGACATCAATTATTGATGCCCAATAAAGACTCTAGATCTGGGCTGCCCTTCTCAGGTCCTTAGGAAAACATTAGTTATTTGGCTCCCACATATGGTAGCAAAATAAAGAAATGGAAAGTTGGTTCATAAGCCTAAATTCTCTCAGTCTTAGGGTTTCTACTGCTGTGATAAAACATTGTGACCAAAAGCAACTTGGGGGAACTATAAAATTCCAGTTTACAAATCTCAGGACATGATGTATCATCAAAGGTAATCAGAACAGGAACTCAAGGCAGGAACCTAATGACCAGTGTTAGTTCAGAGGCCATGGAGGAGTACTATGCACCAGCTTGTTCCTCCTGGTTTGCCAAACCTACCTTCTTATAGCACCCAGGACTACCAGCCTAGGGCTGGTACCATCCACAGTGAGTTATCCCCTCCACTATCAATCATCAATAAGAAAATTCAGCACTGGTTTGACATAGGCCAATCTAATTGGGGGCATTTTCTCAATTGATGTTCCCTCTTCTAAGATAACTCTAGCATGTGTCAAATTGATATATACTATCCAGCATACTATCAAAAGATGCTTTGAAGAAATTCATGTTAGTATGTGAATGAGAGATACAAGAATGTGAAGCAAAGGCATTAAGCAATATGATAATTGGTTCAAATACAGGGTTTCTTCACTAACCTCTTGCCATCTGGCCCATTGAGCTCATTACTCAGTAGTCTCAGAGGCCAGCCAAGGGTGACACAGTGGGTCCAATGTGCCAAGTATGATTCGGTCACTGAAAAATGTTTTTCTCATGATGCCCCAGTTAATGCTATTGACATCCATGCGGAAAGCCAAGGGTGGTATCTCTTCTTCTCCAACACACATTCCAACTCCTGTGTTCTCCAGTCTTCCCTTGAATGTTTCATAAAGCTAGCCCTCTCTTGTCATCCCACAGGAGCCAGAGTAACTACACTGGCCATCTTCCTTGTTAGATCCTTTCATGGATGGCTAGATCCCTTGTCTCCTCTGCCCTGCTATGACTTCTGCTGTCCTTGTCTCACCGTGATTAACACTGAGATGTCAGGTCCCAGATCCAGCTGGGACCCTAAGTGCTATCCATTGATTGTTTGACTGATATCTTCTATAGGATAGGTGAAAATCCTCTTCCAGTTATCTCTCAAGATCTACTTCCCTCCTTGAAAATGAAGGTTTAGAAATGGAGAGAGATCCATCCTCCCAACTGATCACATCCATCTTTTGTTCATTTGTCCATCTTCCTTTTTATTTTAATTTTAGCTTCTCGAATACAGGATCCCTCCTTTATTTATCTTGGAGCTCAAAATATATAGGCTCCTGATTAATGTTTGTTCACTAGAATACTCTCTCTCTCTCTCTCTCTCTCTCTCTCTCTCACACACACACACACACACACACACACACACACACATACACACACACACACACCAAGATTAGGTTGGTAGTTAAAATTAAGTTGCTCAGAAGACAGGAATCATCGATCACTCATTCTTATCTAGCTTATTCCTTATTCAAGAGTGCCTTGGCTAGATAAGCAATTCCAAGGCATCCATCTTTTCTTTCACCCTAGAGCTATGCTAAGGGGAAGTGGAAGGAAAGGATGTTGAAAACAACTAGCTAGCAGTAAAAGATTGTAAGTCCCTTAAGAGTTCTGAGATGGTGTGTGTGTGTGTGTGTGTGTGTGTGTGTGTGTGTGTGTGTGTGTGGAACAGGGTGTAGGGAAGAAGAAGAAGAAGAGAGGGGAAGAGGGGGAGGAAATAGAGAGATTATTCTAGTGAAAAAAACATTAACCAGAAACCAAAGAGACACCCCCCCCCCCAGTGACTGGTGTTGTACCTAGATCAGAATGATATTTTTGATGGGGCAGATGCTGGGCTGATTGGTTGAAACAAAATATTCTCCAATTAGCAGAAATAGAGCCAGGAACTGGAATGTAAAGTGTTCTGTGGCAGCATTGCCAGGCCACCCATGTAAAATTAATGAAAGGTGGATATATTAGGAACTGTTAAATACCACCCCTTTCCCTGACTTAAGAGGACTGGGTAAAGGATTGAGGCAGGATGAATCTGGTAATATGATGTGGAAATCACTCAGTATCCCTGCATGAGTTTACTTTGCCTCCTCTGAGACATTTATTTCTACTCATGTTACATGCTCTAAGGTGAGTCTGTTGTAAAATACAGAAAAGGTAACTGGGTGAGAGAGAAAAATCACCATCAAATGTACATGTCCTGAGTGTGCAAACCAAGAGACCACAGTGAGAGTCCAACAAGCAAGGGATACCTGGAGTGATGGTAAATCTTCACTGCCAAATTGACTAGCTTTAGAATCACCAAAGAAACACACATCTAGGTTTATCTAGGAAGATGTTTATAGAAATATTTGAACCGAGAGTGGGAGACTAACCCTGATCATGGCTGGTGCCATCTCATGGGCGTGGGTACCAGACTAAATTAAAAATGAGAAAATGTGCTAAATATCAGCTCTTGTCTCTCTGCTTCCTGCTATGGACACAGTGTGATCAGCTGCCCCCCACTTCTA
>JADRCD010201119.1:0-21187 GCA_019843815.1 Montemys delectorum
CACTAAAATGAATCAATACATGAGTAATCTAAAATTATTGTTTACCAAAGATATATTACTTTCAAGGATTGGTATAGAATATGAAAAGATTTATGAAGAGGAATAAAATATATGCTAGATTAATATTCTAAGTTTATCTAAGAACCCAGTCTCCTTTTCCTGATCATAGAACACAGATTCTGGAGTTACAGTGCAAGGTAAGGTTAGATATGTTAAGAGTCCAGATTGTGCAGGATTCCTAAAATAGTATGGATTAGTATAAATTTATTTTAGCCATAAAGAAAGCCACTGGGGTATTCAAAGCAGGGGACTAATGTCCCATGGTTGAAATCTAAAGCCTTCCTCTGGCTTAGCTAAGAAGAGATTGGGTAAAGGTAAGATATGAATAATCCATTGAAGTTCTATAGGAGAAAGACTATGAGAGTTGGAAAAGCATGGACGCATGGTACAGAAGTCTGTACAGTGGAAATAACTCTTCTAACTGAATCAGTGAAACAACTGAGTGTTACAGAGAGATCAAATGGTAAAGGATGATATTAGGGCTCAGGGCTTGATCAACTAGATAATAGTAGTACAGTTTTATGAAATGGTAGGGGGAACAATGAAAAGGATTCCTTAAGGTTTGAAGAAACATAAGGAAGACCAATCAGGCAGGCAATTAGAAAAATCAGAAGTTCAATGAGACTTTCGCTCTTGATATTTACTTAAGATTTACCAGCCTACACTGTAACTTGAGGACTATGAAAATGTATAGTTTTATGTCAGAAAACTCCAGAATACACCGGAGACCTGGGAGGTAAGAGAGATTCTCAGGACTCAAAAGGAGGGACCTTAGATGAAATGCCCAAGAGTAGGGAAAGGGAACTTATAGAGCAAGCCTCTAGTAGGATGACAGGGCATCAAGTGAATGAGAGGGGGGTCACAACTCTGACCCATAATTGTTCCTGTCTGAAAGAACTACAGGAATGGAAATGGAGAGGAGCCTGAGGAAAAGAAGGTCCAGCAACAGGCCCAACGTGGGATCTAGCTCAAGAGGAGGTCCCAAGGCCTGACATTATTACTCAGGCTATGGAGATTAAAAGAAAAAAAGGGACCTAGCATGACCACACTCCAGAGGACACAACAAAGCAGCTGAAAGAGTCAGATGCAAATATCTACATCCAACCAATGGACAAAGGAAACTGACCCCTGTTGTTGAATTAGGGAAGGCTAAAAGAAACTGAGAAGGACGACCCTGTAAGAGCACCAGCAATCTCAATTAATCTGGACCCTCAAGACCTCTTAAACACTGGACCACCAAACAAGCAGCATACACAAGCTTATATGAGGCCCCCAACACACATACAGTAGAGGACTGCCATGTCTGTGTTCATTCAGAGAAGATGCACCTAACCCTCAAGAGACTGGAGGCCCCAGGGAGTTTAGAGTTTAGTGGGGTTGGAGGACATCCATGTGGAGATAGGTGAGTTGGGAGCAGGTATAGGATGTGGAATAGTAGGAAAGTTGACAGGCGGGTGCTATAAAATATGGAATGTAAAAAATAAGTAAATAATAAAAATATATGAATTAAGTACAAGGATGGAGTGGGTTCTTCAATATTTACAGATCGGGATAAGGATTAGAAATACATGAAGAATGTCATAAAGGACCAGTCACAAAGGAACAGACTATTAATAGTGGCTATTTCAAATAAGAGAAAAATATTAAAATTAAAATTAGAATAAGAGGAAAATATTAAAAATTAAGAGATTGTGAAAAACGCAGACAAGAAAATATATGAATAGCCATTGTATTTGAAATACATTAATTTTAATTTTCTTGAGAGTAGAAGACAGTGAGGAAGTAAGAGGAGATGGAATCAGAGAGCTTAGAGAAGCATTGACAGCTGGTGTGAAAAGGCAAGAAACAAAGAAAGAAGCAGTGAAAGAAACAAAGAAACAAACTTCCTTAGAGTTACTAAATGGAAAGCAAGGATTAGTATATGTGAGTTTAAAGAAGCTTGATGGACATTTTCTATTTTGTTAATGAAGCTCATGTGAAGCTGAGCTGGTAGAGAGAAACATTGTATTCTAAAGACCATGAAGTGTTAATGCTGTCACCTCCATGTCTGTATAAGTAAACTGACTCTACAGATGCATGAACACTGTGGTGTCATCTTGCAGAACTGTTGAGGTGGGACATGGTGTCTTTATCAAGATATGTTCAGGTGTTTGTATGCAGAAAGACTTGGGAGAAGTATTAATAGCACACCACTTCTAGATAGGAGTCAATACGAATAAAAGAACAACAGAATCACAGAGATATTCTGAAATATGGTAACCATAAGACCATCTGCACAGAATCCAAGTGCAATCAGAAAGAAAACAAAGATGAGAGATGTTATGTGTAGTGTTAAAATGTAGTCATTAATCTGAAAGGCATACAAAGATGTTTACACTGAGATTTTGGGTATAATGATATTCTAAGTGACACAGGGTATGGTCACAACACTAAGGATCTGAGGCAGAGTGAATAATAAGTTTACATGAAGTTGCAATAAAATGAAATGCTGATGTTGGAAGCCTTAGGTATATGGATTTTGACATTTCCAAAATGATAAAGAGAAATAAAATGGGAGCCATAACTAGGAGGATATGTCCTGATTCCAAGCAGGAGGAAGAAAGAGATTGGGCCCGGCATAGCCTTTTGGAACCTAAAAAACTACCCCAGTGACACATCTCCTCGAATCAGGCTAGTCCTACTCATCATTCCTAACAGTCCATCAACTGGGAAACAGAACACAGCAACCCAGCAACTACATTGAAAAATAATTAAGGTCATAATTAATAAATATGTTGATAACTACCATAAAGAAATAGGAAGCAGTAAAATATATTAAATATATCATACTTAGTCAATATAAAATTACTTATATGTCTGTCTTCATTTTTTTACACAATTCACAGCCTATTATAGAAAATTACAATCAGTTAAAAAGATTGTCTAAGAGTCAGAGGGAGTTTGCTGAAAGACTAGAATTTTGCAAATGCCTGGGAACCAACAATGGACAAAAGGGACTTTGATTTTCAATTTACTGATGAATAGATGTGATATGTTAAAGAATGAATGTGGGTGATAAAATGTCAGAGACAGATATATTTTATGTACACTAAGATAAGAAAATGAAAATGTTGTGAAAAGAAGTTATAGTTCCCATGGAGAGTAAGTGAGAGATAGAAAGGACTCCATAGCTCTAGAGACAAACTGGAGAGAGTAGTTTCAGGGTTAGGAGATTGGATCAGCTTAAGACATAGATACAACTAATTAAGAACAACTGGAAAATTTTACATCTCAGTTCCTATTGTTCCTATTGAATAAGTGTGAGATTTGGAGATCGTAGATTGCCTAGTGGTACTGGAATTGCAGAAGTACATGTGAGGCCATGAATAATATCAAAACATAACTCATTTCTTTTTAATGCATTTATTTTTACTCTATAAATTCTATATCACAATATAATTACAATATAAAAGAATATTCATATTTACAGATAAAGCATGGATTCAACTTTTCTTGCTACTGTTGACAAGAAAAGTAAGAAACTAAAACTAAAATAACAATATTGTTTCACATTTGTATTAAATAAGCAGATTTTGATTACTGACACTAATTAAGATTATACATACTACTCCCATAGTTTTGTGTCTTTTGAATTCCTATTTTGTTTTATCAAGTCCTGGTTTCCTTGTATAAACAAGACAACTAACACTGGATATACAAAATCACATAAGAGGCAGAACATGATGCCTGAAAAAGCTTGCTGGACTGATAACTGATGGATATTATTAACTATTTTATTTCACCCAGAACATTGCCAGAAGAGGGAGCCTGCCTTTTAATTTTATTTGTTGCTAAATTATCCTTATCTGTGTTTCATTAACAGTTCAAAGTTACCTAAATGTCAAATCTTTTCCCTTCCTACTGTCATATGAGATCATATGGATATGATATGACAGATGCATTAAAGTGATACTGTAATTCAAAACTCCCTCCTCTGAGAATTGATCCCTTTCCTGAACCATTGAAGGCTAGTAATAATTTTACCCCCTGTGACTCTACTGTTCTAAAGATGAGCTCATGGATACTTCTAACAAAATAGAGGGATGCTGTGATGCCGTAAACCTCTAAAATCAGCAAATTAATTGAAAACACAAATGCTTGATACAATAACATTAAATGATCTTTTTTCTACTTTGCTCTACCTCTTTGCTTTTTTCCACAGAGATTATCAGCACGATGATGAAATTCAACAGTGATTAAGGGTCTTTTATCTATTAGGCTCACATCCACTCATCACTCCTTAGTCATACTTGGCCAGGAGTAACTTGTTCATCTTACACTTTCTGCATTTAAAAAATCATGTAAAAAACAAAAACTATTTCATATAGTTATAGTGGCAATTATGTGTGTTAATAATAACTGCAGTTACTTTCTTAATAAGTTGGTACATGACAATTGTTACTTCTCTATCTCTACATTCCAAGAGATGCTCAGTATCTCTCTTAGCATAGCTACCTCATAACAACAGTGTAGAGTATAATTTGTGTGCTAGATGCCTTGAGCAAAATGGTGCACAACAAAGAAAAGGGGTAGGAAATGCCCCAAGACTATTTACACACTAAATTTATTACTCCATGATCTCCGATCATCAGATGATAGACATACAGAGCTATTCCAAACAGAATTCAGCATAGATTGCAGTTTCTAAAAATTGTAGCTTGTAGAACGAAGTATTTTCTTCTCCCCACTTAAGCCTGAAGTAGTAGGATTTGTCTAAGCCAGTCATTTCAACTCTCTACGCCCGAACCATAAAGTGGAGACTGGTGAGATTGTTCCCAGTGATCACCTCTGGTTCAGACACTACAATCCCATCCTGAGTGCTGTTGTGCAGTGATACAATATGGAAATTGCCAATGCGAGTAAGTGAAACCTCTACATGAACCGTGCAGATAGCTGGCTATTACACAATGGGAAATGTCGAGAAAATAACCTTATGGAGTGGAAAGTATTGAATTGTCTGATTATGACTTACTCTCCAATATAAAGATATAACCATGCTTGGCTGCTCAAGGGTGAAAATGTGGTAATGTGTTAAAATGCTAATGAAATTGAAATCCTATAATAGATGTTTAGAACAGTTTAGGTTACCAAGACATGGGAAGTTAGAGAGCATAGCTCATAAATCCTGTTGATAAGGCCAAACTCTTCAGAATATTCAAGGCCCTTTATAGGTTGATTCTAACTTCTTTTTTTCAAGCTCATCTCCTTTTACATACCCTGTGTTCAATCCATAATGAACCGTTTGACATTCTCCGTGCACAGCAGGTTCTCTGGTGTCACATATACACGAAGTCATTTTATTTCCAACCTCTTATTTCACACTGTTCCATCCCATGGCCATATGAACATCACTCACCCACAGGACTGCTTATACCCTTTCTTGCCTGCTCAGCCAGCCTCTGGTATTTTCTCAATCTAACCCAGTGTCCTCATCATCGCCAAAGTATTTTTCTTAATCGTATATCCAATCAATCATGCCTGTCTGGTGATTATTCCATTGCCTCTAAATACAAAATCCTAAGGCCAGTAGGACCTTTTCAGGATCTAGCAGTATTTAACTTTTCACTATGTAAACTGTGTCATTTGCTTTTCTGAACACATGCTCTAGACTTGCTGGTGAAAACTTCACCTTTTTCAGACTGTATTATCTCTTTTATCTCCATGTCTATAGAACACTCTTCCCTTCACCTGTAACTCAACTTTCTAACCGTTTTTGCCTGATTCACCACTGCAAAGATACACCTTCTTTAACAAAAGAGATCATTTGATATAGCCTTGGCACATGTCTTCATTCCTCTTATGTTTTTCCTATGGATAACACTCCCATATTTCTGCCATACATCTGTCTGATAATGCTATATATTTTATTTTATTTCTATTCTCTAAGTAACTTTTAACCTTTTGAAATCGAGATCAAAGGCTATTCCCCTCAGAAAACGCTCCCTGGTTTCACTTGGATGCTCTTCCCTCCATCTTCAGCAGTTCTGTCACAGAAATCATACAGTGCTCTATTTGTCACAAATCTTAACACTGATGACTAGAACCTGTCTCTAGAGACATTTTATCTGTGACATAAGCAGTTATACTATCCTGTGGGGATATATAATGTGATTTAGAGGTCTAAAATATTTAGAAATAAAATTAATAAATACCAAGACCTAACTTTGTATAATGCACATACAATATTTGGGGGTATAATACATAAACATCCATACTATATACATAGATATGGAATGTGCTATACTATTATAATATACATAATATATATGTATATATATTATATACATACACAAGCTCATATATACACATGCATGCACACATACACATGCACATACCTGCACACGCACCCCCCACACACACACACACACACACATACACACATACACACACACACACACACACACACACATCCAGATGGTCATTCTTTGAAATTTCCATTTAGCCATTTAACTCTTCTCAATGCACTGGTGTATTTGAACTCTTATTTTCCTCAGTTATTAGCAGTATTTTCACATAGCATATGCTTCAAGCTCTCAGTAAGATCTGGCCATGATCTTTAATAACATAATGATGTTCATGTTACAATATCAGTCAATAACTAATTTCATAGCTGGACAACTGTATTTAATGACACACTTCTTAAGATCTATTGTTTCATGTATCTTCAGATGATGTGCTAAAGGACCTGTCACCAAAGGACAGCAACATTGTACTAACTTAACACTGAAATTTGCATGTCTTTCCGTAATGTTAGCACCATTCAAATGTGAGCTTTAGATGTTTGATATTTAAATTGAAATTAAAGAAAATCTCACTAGACACTGATTATTTCCAAGTGTAATTTTAATAGCAACAATGTTATAAAATAACTCCAAGAAAGCATTTTGAATAAGACTCATTTTACTATTGAGCAAACACAAATGTTATTAAACTGAAGTAAACTAAGATTTTAAGTAGGAGCCTTTAAAAAAATTACAGCTCTTGTTGCAACATTAGAGTAACACCCAAATTTATTTAATATTCTCTGACATTTTAATGGAATGTCACTTATCTAGCATGTATCTGTCATCTATACATTAAGTGTGTATCATCTGCCACCAAGTACCTACCCTTTCCTCCATCATCTGCTTATTGTCACTAATTCTCTTAGACTCACCTTAGTTTCAGATGAATACCTTGGTAGAACTACCCATTACCTTAAAAATCAACCTTTTTCCTACTTATCTAAGGAAAATACCATTTGTGGTAGCTTCTGATCTTCAATCAAATAGGCACATTATGAATATTTGAACACGCTTTATATTTCCTAAACTTCATAATGTCTCACACCATTCCCTATGCCTAATATGTCTGTTCATAGCAATGACATATAAGAATCATTTTTATGCTTCCCAGTCCAAACATTCCCACCTCTTAAAGGCTTTCTTTCTCTCACTGTAACCCCCTGACAACTTGAAATACCTTCTTCTATTTTCAGACTTTCCCAAGCACATCATTTGGGTTCATTCTATGTCACTTACGTTCGTCTTCCTTTAATTATAAATGCTGCTCACTATTTTTCTTGCTAACCGTTAAGCTCCTTGAGTCCAAACCCAGCTTCTAATGTTCCCATCTGTGTACTGTCAGATCATTGGATTCTTTCTTTCTTTGCTTCATTATTTATGGCTAAACAAGTGATCGCTGCCCATTTGAATCTCAAGGGAAGTTTAACATTCTCTTGCCCTGTGGCCAACTGTATAAAACTAACAGATTAGCCAGAGTCTACAGGACTAGGCTTGCTTACAGAGGCTCTTCAATACCCTGAATTTAACTCTGCCTGGAAAGGGATGGATTGCAAGCTTGAAAATGAGATATCTGGACCAGTCAATGTTAGCCAAGGGCTCTGATGTTGAAAATGATATTTGTGAAAGAAATACTACCCTGAAAAAAAAAACAACTAAAAGCCCCTAAACTCTGAGAGAAATATCAGTCTCCAGACTCTTTGAGAAAATGGGATTTTTTTTTTCCCCACTTAGAGAAGATTTCTGTTTTTTGAAATCAAACCTGGTTTAGTAACTGATAAAAAACTTGGGCTGCATTCCCATTTTGGCCTATTCAATAACTTATTGAGGCCTGAGAGTTAGCCATCTATAGATCTTTCTTCCTCTCTTCCCTTTATTTTCTTATCTCCATCCCTCTGTACTTCTTTTTTTTTTGATAGATAACCAAATATATAAATGATAAATAGAAGACAGATATAGATAGATAGATAGATAGATAGATAGATAGATAGATAGATTGATAGATATAGATAGATAATAGATGAAATATAGGTAAATAATAAATAGGCAATAGATGAATGGTAGATAAATAACAGCTAGATGACAGAAAAATAGATGATATGAAGACACACAGACAAACACAAAGACCTACCGACCGACAGACAGACAGACCGATAGACAGACAAAAAGACAGTGACAGACAGTTTAGACAGGCAGTCAAACTGATAAGCATAGATGTAGATAGATAATAAGAGAAATAGGCACTCAAACAGAAAGACAAAAGAACACACACTTAGATGTTTTTGTGTTATAAATAAGGTTGTAATTAAATACTATTAACATTATATTAAACTGTTATCACAACCATGGTGACTGGGAGACCTTCAAATAGTGTCCTAAATCTCTCATCACAAACTGCCTGAAAAAAATGTGAAGCAATGTAACAAAATTGTTTGCCCCAGCTTTAGTACAAAACAGGAACTTTGGAAACTAGTAATCTGGATTACAATCATTCTTTTTCTAATCTTAGCCCCAAATCATTTTAGATCAAAGTGGACTCTATTTGATTACCTAGAATAGCTAAGGCCAAGTGATCTCACCACCAAGGTGTGAGGGATAAAAGTAACTGATCTGACACAACCCTGTAACGACTAACATGGTAAAGTAAGCAAAGAACTGCCACAATAGTGATGGGAACTACCCTTTGCATTTTACAACTCCATTAACTTTTACTCCAAGATTTTAAAAAGGTTCGGTTAGATATCAAACAAACAAACGAGCATACAACACAAAACAGAACAAAACAAAAAAAATGCAAATTTCCATATGGCCAGTTAAGTTCAAGTCCAAGGTCCTACTCCTCACGGTTGGAGGGAAATGCTTTCTTCCTGATTCAATAAGGAGAGCCCTCAGTTTCTTCCCAGAGATTAATATGTCTGTTCCGTGCCTAGTATTATACTAGGTAGTGAGGAATAAAAGATAAGTTGTTAACCCTGTAAGAATTATTATTGTAATAAAGGCATAGACGTAAATCATTGAAAATCTATGTGATAAGAAATGATAGAGCTGGGAGGTACTAGCCATCCCCCATGTTACCAAATTACTGAAGTGCTGTGCACCTTCCTGATTTACTGAGCTAGGATCAGTCTCCAGGCTTACCATCACTGTGTTTTTCCATGCTGGCTTTCCTCAGGTCAGATTCCAAGCTTTAGGGAGGATCACAGGATCACATGCTAAATAAAAAATTGTAACCATTCTCAATTTCTAATCCTTGAGATATGAGTAAAATAGATGTATGTACAAAATTCTATACTATAAAAGAGAGGAACAAAATGTGAAAATTGATGAACATGTCTAAATAAAGTTTAACAATAGAAGAAACACTATACAGAGGAAATTTACTCGATGGGGCTTCCCAGTCAAAACACTTAATAGATATAGGAGCAAAATGAAAGCCTTTCAGGAAGATGGAATATGTTCAACAGGATTTGAAGATAGTTAGAGACATCTGATTGCAAGGGACCGGGGTTTCTTGCAGGGACCCTGTGTTCCTCGGGACGATGGGTCCTGGCCAAGTGTGCACGGGATTCAGCTGGATTGAAAATCAGACTCGACACACGAAGTGTGTTATTTAAAAATATTTCTTAAAAAATGACAGCAGGTATATAGTAGAGGATTGCAAATTCAATCATCAATAGGAGGAATGGACCTTGGCCTTGTGAAGGTTTTGTGCCCCAGTGTAGGGGAATGCCAGGGCCAATAAGTGGGAGAGGGTGGGGTGGCAGGCATGGGGAAGGGGGGGGCAAAAGGGGTTTGTTCTTGTTTTTGCTTGTTTGTTTGTTTGTTTTGGAGGGAAACCTGGGAAAGGGAAAATGTACATGTAAATAAAGAAAATACCTAATTAAAAAAAAACGACATGAGACTCTTACAATCATTGCAAAAGAGATAATAAAAAATCTGGCAGCTCAACAGTCAAAGTACATCTGAGGCTACCTAAAATACACTGGGTCTAAAAACAGCAGCCATCTCCTCTGGACTGGTGCAGCACCCCCCAGGCTCTGAGCACACTCGGGCCACAAGGGCCCAGCCAGAGTCCTGGGGGCTGTGAACTGAGTCCAACTGCTCAATGCAGACTCCTCTATCTAGAAAAAACTGACTGCTCCACACTGTCTCTCACACACACATTTGGCTCAAGGTCCCGCCCATCTTAGGTAAAACAGCCCACTATGCTAATCTTCTGGGCTAGCGGAGGTTAGCCCCAGGGGATCCTTGTTAAACTAGTTCCTGGGATTAGTCTCCATTCTATAAGTTTCAATGCTGTTTCCTTATTTCCCTAACAATGTCAGAGGCAATGAGTCTGGGTGGGTAACTTCTAAGTCAGGGTTTGGCTAAGATGTTGGAACATTGGTAAAAGGTCAGAGAGAAACGTCTGATTTTTTCTCTCTAGCTGTCATATTTTGGTGGACATCTAGCACAAGAGTACGAGGACATATCTGAACTACCTCTGAGTTAGGGGGTGCCAGGCGACAATGCGGGTGCAGGAGACTGCCTTTCCTTGAAGGTTTCTCCTCAAATACTGCTGTCATGCAAGGCCTGCGTGGCATCTGATAAGGGAAAAATGATGCTTAATTTTAAAAAATTCCTCAAGGGTTGTATATGCTTTCAACCTCCGAACAATAGTTCTTATGAAGGATGTATTATGATAACTGTTTCTGGTATAATAAAATTAATGGGAAGAATATCAGTTTTCTTCCGTGTTTTTATTCTTCAGTCTCATTTCTGTATGGTTCCACACAAAGTCCATTAAGTTAGATTTGTCTGGTATGATAGTGAAAATCAATACCTGATCCCCACATTCTCATCATGTTCTATGTGATGCTAATTAACTTCCTTCCCTCTTATGGTTCTCATTGGATAGATCAAAGTCAATTTGTATATTATGTATTACAGTAGTTAGTTCTCATTTCAAGCCATCACTTTAGTTTTGGGAAGATTTAAGCAGAGACTAGAACTGAGGAGCTCAGTTTTTGACAGAGATATGACCCTCAAGGCTTCATGCAACCCAAGTGTCCACTGTTCTCCCAATTCATTACTCATTACTTCTCATCAATTTTTATTTTTTGGAAACATTGTGTTATTCTCTCCCCAGAAGATATTACATATGGGTTCCTTCTCTTTGGCCATTTTAATAACATGTTTCTTGAAATAAATCCAACTTGCTATTATCTTGAGGAACAGTACAAAGCTCCAGAGACTACTCTATGTAGGATGATCCATCAGCTCTATCTCAGGATCAGACCTTACCAATTCCATTCACATTGTGTTCAGTAGCCACAGTTTAACAATCCCCAAGAGATAGATGACCAAAAGTTACCACAGTGGGTTTCCTGGTACTTTCCTAACACTCAGAAGTCTCTACACAGGAGAGACACAAAGAAGACAATCATCATTTCTACCAGTTTCTAGATACAGGTTCTTTTCCTCAGATTGTTGACTAAGATTGACATCTCCAGAATAAATTTTTTCCAGAATGTTAATAAAGTTAATAGATAATATGTAAACAAGATATTTTAATAAGTTATATTTTTCAACAAACAAAAGTTCTGAATTGTATAAAAGTTTTTCTTGAAAGGCTTTAGTAAGAACATTGAGTTGGGAAATCTAACAAAGGAAGTTCTCCCAAATCCAGTCCATCTGAAAACCCTTGTGTGAGTGTGCAAATTCATATGCACATATGTGCTCTGATGTTCATGGACCACATGAGGACATCATGTGTAATGCTTTATCAGTCTCTGTCTTATTCCCTTTAGACAGATTTTCCCACTGAACTTGGAGCTAAGTTGATAGGCAGCAATACCAAACGCTGGCTCTTCCCTTCCCAGTTCTAATATTACAGGCACATATAGGACCATCCTCAGATTTGTATTGTAGACACATGTTGGGGATTTGAGCTCAAGTCATTCTGCTGGTACAGACAGCAAGGGCTGTTATTCATTGAGTCATCTCACCAAACCAATCTGAGAAACTTTTGCTACAATGCTAGAAGATGTTATTCAGCCCTGAACAGCCATTATTGGCTATGGATCTATTTGGTATTTCTTTATTCTGGAGCACACGTGTTTTCTTGGGCCAATCACACCCTTCAAAGGGAGGCATTTGGCGAGAGGTCCCTCACTCTTGACATTTCCCTTAATAGAAGGGCTTGATAGTATTGTGGCTGGAAATCTAACTGTGAATGTTCATAATTTATAGATTGCTTTCCTGATTAATTCTGGCAAGTAACACTTCCAAGGCAGAAAGATGTGCATATGTGTATGCATGTGTATTTTAGGTACTTTTCTTTATTTCTGGAGCAAGAAAAAATGCTATCTATTCCTATCACTCATTTCCTCTCTCTAAAGTATGACAGATTACATGCCCTAAACTATTGTGCTCTTAGCAAACCTGAGAAAATCTGCTTTGTATGATAATGGAATCTGTAGTTGTTTGCTAAAATTTAGTTCTGATAAAATTCTACCTTATCAGAAATGAAAGTACAATAAGTAATATAAGTCAACATTTGGCAAATGATATTCCATGCTGACATTTCCATTCAGGAATTGGTATTTTATTTGGGTGAAAGACATCTGAATTTATTTTTTTAAAGTTGACTTGTCTTAAAGGGTCAGCTACTATGAATTTATTTGTTTGTTTGTTTATTTATGTATTTATTGGACATTTTAGAAGTTTTTTGATGCTGCTTGACGCAGATTTCTCTTTTATACAAAAGTATTTGTTAAGTGCCTACTATGTGCTCATGACTATGATAGAGTCTTGGGGCATAAAAGTGATAAACACACCACTTGGATGTCTTTATGTGATAGGGTATTTGTTGTAAAGTTTGACTGGAAAGCTAGAGCTACAGAAACTGGGTCAAATTCAAGGAGGATATCACAAGGTTCTCTCCTCTGTCTCCTTTCTCCCTAGCATCAGGCAAACTGGGAGCTATTAACACTTCATTTCACATTGTTGTGGACCTTACCAGCTAGTAGAAACCTACAGGATCTGACAATGAATGCTTTTTTTTTTTCAGGCTGCAGAACAAAAACCAAAGTGTTGGCCGGCAGCTCTGGGCATCAGCAGCTCTTAAATGTAATCATGTAGAACCAGCCTCCATGACACCAGTGGTTGGGGGTATTGTAAACATCATCTGCACAGAACTGTAATGTTAGTATTGATTTGATCTGTAAGGTGTTTTAATAGTTGATGTGGGATGGAGTTGAGAACAGAAAAGCATCTATTTTAAGTAGGGGGCTTCCATACACCATTGCTCTGTGGTAGCCTATCTTGAATGTGAATAAGAATCAATGGACAGATATAATAAAACAGAATTCTGTGTTACACCTCAGAGATTCTAATTTGGTGAATCTATGGTGTGTCCCTCAAAACTGTATATTTAATAAGACCCTTGGTCATTCTGGGGTTATTTCAGGAACTCCTATTCCCTACAGATGTGGAAGATCTTGGACACTTAAGTTTCTCTACCTTCAGTTCATATTGTAAATAAGTATATTATTTGTTATACTAACCTCAGAGTAAAAGGAAAGAGGAAAGACAAGATCAACTGGAACTCAGATTTCTGAATGCTTCTTCATGGTCATTCATTTCATTTAAAGTCAACACACTCCTGCCAGCTTAACTCAGGTCAAAGTGAGAAGCAACTCATGAGACAGGAAACAAAGCTGTTTTCATCTATAAAGAATAAAGTGCTATATGTTTATCATCTATTTATATGAGATATAAGTTGTCTTTGAATTTTAGAAAAAAACTTAATTATAATTTTACTTATTTATTGAGGGTATCTGTTTCATGTTCATATACATAGGAGTAAAGACAATTTGTCTCTCTCATCTTCTATCATACATTGATGACCAAACTCAAATATTCAGTCATCAAGGAATCTGTCTTTTTTTACCCACTGAGTTATGTTGCTGTCAATGGCCTCTTACTTACAGCACAGGTAAACAATAATAATCTTTGGGACCTGCTTCCTATAGTGAGAGAGTTATAGTGTCTTTGCTTTGGGAATAAGGAAAGCTAAGGTATCTGGGGGCTCCCTATGTAGCCCTACCTTAGTAGATGCAGTCATTTTACCACCTAAGTTTCCATAATATGTTGAATACATTATTTTATGCAGAATACCTTACATATAATTGAATGTGTATCTCATGGGGTATGATAGCATCATTAATTTGCTTCATGTAAATTCTCACTAAATTTTTTTGACAAATTAATCCTTCACATATAAAAAGAAAGCAAATATCTACATGGGATTAAGAGAGTCTAAAGTTTCCACACCTAAAAATTTCCTGTTAAAAATCCAAAAGATATTCTTTAGGGACTGACTAATTTCACTAACAAGAGAAAACACTGTTTATTAATTGTATAAAATGATAGTTTTGATTTATTTTTCACTCATGTAGGGAGTTTACTTAATGTCATATTGATGCTCCATCCCTGTTTGTGTATCTCACAAGACCTTCATTTATTTTTAAGCTGAGATTTAGTAGGGAATGAGAACATATGATATCTGTCTCTGCGTCTGGCTCATTTTTATACAGTGGTGATCACCAGTCCCATTTATTCTAGTGCAAAGAGTACAATTTTGTTTATATTTATGGCTGAACAATACTCCTTTATGCAGAGACATCATATTTTACTTCTGTACCTGTCATTGGTCCATAAGCTAATTCGATAATTTGGCCAATAAAACTGAATGTATAGACATCTGTGGTTTTTAGACTTTGAATCCTGTGGGAATGTACACAGGAACTGCTTCATAGGCTCATCTGTATCATGCAGTAATTGCAGTTTTAGTTTTCTGAGGAGCTTCACACTTAATTTCATAATGACTAATAGCATACCTCCACCTAAAGGGTTTAAAGTTCCTTTTCTCTCATACTATCCTTGTAGGTGAATTACCTTTGCTCTAGGGAATTTAGTAAAAAGTAGTTGCCACTTCTACTTATTGAGATCTTCATTTTTTGAGACTTCCACAGACAGCCATGAGTTTATCTATTAAAAACTTACTAATCTTGTATAAACTATCTTTAATTCTCCTAACTAAATTAACTAGAGGCTCCTTGAATATGTCCATAGCTTGAGAACTCACCCATCAACTGGTCACACTCTCAATTAAAACGTCATTATTATGTCCTCAACCTTACCCAGAAAATCCCAAACATGATTTCTTAGGACTCCATGATGGAGAAGATAAACAAAAGCAAACAAACAACAGTCTGCTTTTGGTGAAAAATCCAGAAAGGAACGGGAATCACCTGGCAGGAAAATACAGAACAAATAGGTAGTAAAGTGCATTTGTGACTAATGGCCCAGTTTTCTGAAAATAATGCAAAGAAAAATATAGGCTATGTAGGAATACTTGGATTTCAGGTTTAATTATCTTTCTGTTCCTAGAAAAAGAATTACATATCATTTGATATGGGCTCACAAGCTGATGAATATTTAATAGACAAATAATGAATTCAGGAATGAATATTTAATATAGCAACATCAAGGTATATAGGTTTGCAGTGTGCTGAGGAAATAAGGTTGTACACAATAAGGCAATTGAGCTGGAACTTGAATGGATATTGGTCTATGGAGAATTATTCTCTCTGAGGGGAAGCCTGGTCCTCTGAAATATATTTGATTCCTCAAATAAGAAAACAGATTAGCTACTTTGCAAAATATGAATCATGGAAATGGCTGGAGGGAGTAGGTTTATTATCACTTTCAGTATTTATTTGAAAGACAATGTTAGTTTATTTACTTGGAAGTTGCAACCCTTGAGGGAGGTAGTATAAGCAAAATAAAAATCAAGGTGGGATAAGATGAGCATGCCATGGAGAGGTTACAGCTATGTTTACAGGTATATAGACTGTGCAGAGAAGGCCTTTTCTATAGGAGAAGAAACAAATTGCAGAGCTCATGGAGAACTCAAAGAATAACTTCCACATTCTGGAACTTAGTGTGCCCAACAAAGAGTATGAGTTAGAGCAATAGAAAGAACAAGGGAAAATGAGGATCTGTGTGTCAAAGTTCACTATGGACCAGAAGGGAGTATACCAATCAATGAGTCTATAATATGAGTATTAATAGAACAGGCACAAAAACAAGCTATGGGAGCTTGATCATAAATCAAGCAAGACACTTTTGGAAAGAAGAGATTCTAAGTCATATACCAAAGGGTGATTTGCTGACATGGCAACTACTTGTTTAGCTAGCTCATATAATTCAGTAGAAAGCCCCACAAAGACAAGTACTTGTTGCCAAAATATGGAGAGAATCTGTATGAAAAAGGCAAGGCATTTTGACAAAATACAGGACTTCCGTTTGACCTAATAAGTGGTAGTTAAGAATAATATACAGTCGTGATGGAAAAACTTCTGTGGGGTGTGTCAGGGTTTGAGTGTGTATGTACACATCCACATGGACATATTTCAACCCTATTGGATAGTATCCCTTTGCAGTGTGGTGAAGTGAGAATAAGAAAAAAAAACTTGGTAAAGTGCCTCTTGCAAAGTTGCTTAAAGAACTCAGAAGCAGGAACCAAAATTACACCAAAGCCACCTTCTCTCTCTGTTTCTTTCCACTATCTGTCAGTCTCATTTCTCCTAGAAGAAGTTTAGGTTAACAGTATCACAGCAAGTAACAGGTATAGATGGTGGAGGTTTCTTTCTTTCTACCAGGCTGAGTTAGTAATTAGCTTCCTGAGAAGTAGAAGAATACCAAGTTTGAGCCTTACTTAAATATTTTACAAGGGAAGGTGAACAACCTACTCAAGGCCACCTGACTTCTTCACAGCAAGAAGTAACAGACTGCTGAAGATATATGATTCTCCACACAAATGATCTGATAGTCTTTGTTAAGAACACAGGATTTTATATGTTTTAAGGGAAAAAAAGTGAGGGGAGATCTTCATAATGGAGTTTCCTACCTTCTTGTTAAACCAAGAATTTCCTAATCTTTTTCCTAAAGATGATCCTGGGTCCTCATATCAACTTGGCAACAGTTGTTATGAAGTAATATCAAGTAAAACAGTTCTTTCCAATTCTTAATACATACTAGGCAACTGAGCCTTTCATTTATGGGGTTCAGGATCCCAGGGAAATAGTCAGGCAGATTGGTGTCCTGTTCCATTCTTTGGTAGCTTCTTATCATCTTTTTAGTTCCTTCTACTCAGTCCTGAATTTGAGTTAGAACAGAGTAGAAAGTGGCTACAATTAATCTCACATAAATGGAGAACTTGCTTATCTGTGGGCCAGAACCCAGGTCCTGTTTCATCATTTTCATAGGACTAAGAGCCCCTCCATCAAAGTCTGTACCTGGGATCCATTCCATCCTTTTCCAACTGATATGGAGCAAAGCTCCTAGATTTCCCATGACCTTCTGTGTTTGTTTGTTTGTTTGTTTTTCATGTAAGGCTAGAGAATATCTCCCAACTTCCCTTTCTTCTCTCAAACAACACTCACTCAACTCTAAACATCCTTATGGAAGATTATACGCCAAGAAAGAGTTCAATTTTCATTACACAACCCTTTCTTTTTATTTGGATGCTAAACAAATGTCTATTTGATCAGTTGACTCTGGGCACTGCATTGAGTTCCAAGACAACCAGTGTTCTCTTTTTGTTAGACTTACAGTATAGGAGAAAATTCCTGTGTTAACTGTTATTACCATAACAACTAAAGATAAAGCAACTAAAAGCTAAATAAATAGTATAGTGTCCTTTGTTACCTAAGATATTTCCAATAGAAGCAGGACCCGGTGTTCTATGACTGGCTTTGGTAATGTAGATTGACTAGGGGAAGACTGCCATTCCTAATCTTGGTTTTCTTGAGTACTGTCTGGCAGTTCCATTGCAACATTATTCAGTAAAAAACATTTCAAGATTCATTCTTCACTTGCCTACCCTCTATTCAGCAATAAAAGCACAGAAGTACCATATGTCTGCATTGATACTTCTCAGAATAGAACAGGGAACAATCGAACATGCTCTATGAGGCAAGCCTGAGAATTGTCCCCAATCTCAACATCTGACAACAATAAAGGAAACTCTTGTTGTATCAGTAACTAACTTTTTCCCTTCCTTTACCTTTATATACAGTCTCACTACAATCTAGGCAAGCCTGGAATTCTCAACAACCCTTCTGCCTCAGCTTCCCAAATGCTAAAATTCTGAGTGTGAACCACCAGTGAATTCTTTTTTCTTTTAACTACAGTAATATGATTGCTTCCCAGTCAGGCATAAACCAAACTCTAATGTGTAACCTTGGATGCTTTGACTTAGTGGGTATTTCTGAAAGATTCAAAGGTCATTATTGTCTCACCTTATTTAGAGAAATAGTTCTTGAAGTAACTTAGGACCAGGGATTCAGAGGCTAAGGACTTAAAATATGTAACCTGATCAAACTCCTAATTTTATAAAGGCCCTATATAAGACCTGTGAGATGATATTGGATAAACATAATATACTGTTGTCAAGGTCCTGATGAGGTACTAAACATCGAAGCACTGCATATTTCAGGAGTCCAGTAGCATTCAAACTCCAAAGCACCACTTTGTATTTAAATTAATCAAGTGATACAGACTAGTTTCTCTATCCACAAATTGGAAAGTTCAATGGCACCTACCCTCCTAATATCTGAGATACATAATGTATGGATCATAATTCTTTTAATTGCCTGGGCTATAAGAAGTGCTCAGAAACATTTGTTTTCAATTTCATCTTCTCTGGCTTACCCTTATTCTCCATTATCTTTATTTCTATTATTATTCATTTGAGAAAACCAACTCTGGTCTGTATCTTATCACTGGACATCAGTATGGAATAATGAAGCATTGGTGGGTAACGGAAACCTGATTACAAGGGACATTCACCCCATGTAGGAAGTCTATACAACGTCTGATTGAAAACAGAAACACTTTTAGACTGCCTGCAACTAGCACGATGTTCTTTTCTATGTATTGCAGTAAATGAGATGCTCCACAATGGTTTCATTAGTTTTAACCTACATAGAGAAGCACCCATATATACAGAAGCTTCAACAGAGAAGGTTTTAACTTTAATCCTGATAGTCAGTTACAGGGGTCCTCAGCCAACCCAGCACTTACAAGGTTGTGGCTTCTACTCCATACCTTAGAGACTGAATCAACCCAGCAGCCTCTAGCTTTATTCTTCCAGATTCATAGTGCACAACTAATTCCATGGTAACATGTTTAGAGGAAGGAAACAGCTCAATGACTAACCAAATAAAACAACTTCTCCACTGTTGCCCCTGGGACATATGTGGGCCCATTGCCTTCTTAGCCTTGTTCAGAGAGTGTTCAGAGAGATGGAGAAAGTGCCTCATTCAGCAGCACAAACACAGTATCTGCATGAGTTGGAAAATGAAATGACTGATACCATATAATTAGGCCTTAATTATTTATCATTTTTGGTTAATTGCTGCCACTTGCAAGTTAACAGGTTGCAAAACTGTTTATTAAATATCAGACGATCATTAGCGCAAAGGTGCCATCTTCCAGTGTTGATGAAATATCCATTAAAATCCATTCCTATGATTGGTGCAGAACTTGAGAGCACATGGAAGGCAGTAAGTGGGGTTTTAAACAAATTGTATATTTTGGGAATTAGCATTTCATGTTTTAAGAAAGGGATTGAATAAAAATGGCTATGCCTTTTTGTGTGACCTTTCATTTTTCTTCTCGTGTATGGAAGAGATGAATAAAGGATAAGGGGCAGAGAGAATAAGCAGTAAGAGAAAGAGATATAAGGGTGACTGTCACCTCTCCTCAAGGACACTAGGTCAAGAGGTCTGCCCTTAGAAAGTTATTCCTTGGAGGATAATGTCGTCCATCTAAACTCTGAAGACACCCCTCAGTAAGTGCGTATCCACAGGACAAATTTATTCCTCACAATTAACTAATGGGAAAATGTAACTTTGCAAAACCCTAATGCAGATGTTTTCAACCTGTGTATCATAAACCCTTTGTGGGTCAACTGAGTCTTTTATACTGGTCTCTCATCAAATGACCTGCATATCAAAGATGTTCATTATGATTCATAACAGTAGTGAAATTATAGTTAGGAAGTAGTTACAAAAATAATTCTATGGCTGGCAGTCACCACAGCATGAGGAATTGTATTAAGGGGTCCGAGCATTAGCATGGTTGAGAACCACTGCCTAATGGGAAAGACTCAGGTGTTTAGATAATCATTAATTCAGTATTGATTTGAAGGCAGTCAGAAGTGAACAGTAAGCCTCAAGACTTGAACAAAGGGGACTGAAGGAATTTTTGAAAGGCTAAAGAGTGTTCACATTCATATCATGGGATATGTTTCACTGGATGGTGTTTTCACAGGAATGAGGATGTTTATTTGAAGAAGCAAAGGGTAGATTTCCATATGCCTTGACAACTTGATTCAGACTGGAAACAACTTCACTCTGCATGGCTACTAGATAGAAGCACATTGGCAAAACAAACTTGTTCATAACACCAGAAAGTGTCCAAACCTATTCAAAAGGTGGTGGGTTCCCTTTCTTAGAGTTAGTTAAAAAGAGGGACCTTAGATGACCAGCAATTAAAAATAGATAGACGTCTGAATGAAGGAATTCAAAGGGTTTAAAATCCTATCACCTGTATTAGTCAGGTATTGTCAGAGCCTCTTAGGAGATAGCTAGATGTAGAGGCTCACAACCATTCATTGACCTGAGTACATGGTCCCCAATGAAGGAGTTAGAGAAAGGTTCTATGGAGCTGAAGGGTTTGCAGCCCCTTAGGAC
>JADRCD010201122.1:0-18070 GCA_019843815.1 Montemys delectorum
CTTTATTGTTTTGGAACCATGATTTCTTCCTTAGCCTGGAGTTCACTGTTTTATCTGGCCAGCCAGACCCATGGATGCACCTGTCTTCCTCACTCCTAGTTCTGTGGTTACAGAATAGTGCCATTATGCTATTGTGCACAGTTTGAACTTGAGTTTTGGTTTTGTTCGGTCTTTTGTTTACGTGGATGCTAGGTATCTAAGCTACGGACTTCCCAGTAGTAGGAACCACCATTGAGTCATCCCCACAGGTCAACTTAAAGACTTGAAGAAAATACTGTTGGCTCCTTTGTGAGAAACGAAAGCAAAAGTTAGTCTTTTGTTTCCAATATCATAAAGAAATAGATTTGAATTAAAAGTATCCCTCCCTCTCTCTCAGTTGCATTCATTTTACTCCAGGTACTGCTAACTCTGTTATTCCCTCCTAAGCCCTGAAGCAATGGACTCAGGGTAATCAGTGGCTAAGTCAGGATAGACTGCTAGTACCCCAACCTTGACATTCAAGACTGTGATGCTTACTCTTCAGATGAGAAGTTCAATACCAGCCATAGGCTTTTGCTCTGAAGAGCCTTGGTTTAGAAAATAATTACCACAGATCTATCAGCAGATAGACATCTCAATGAGATGAGTCTGCCTTTGCCACTTACATCACCAACTCCAATTGCCACCCGACTTCTGCTTAGTTTCAGTCACATGAAGACTCTGACAGGAGTCCATGGAGATCAAGAGAAGGTTGAGTTTTCCCGGCCCTGACCTGGTGCTGCTGGATTGCCACAAGGCTGCTAGAGTCCCTCTTTCACCTAGAAGCTGTTCGGTCTGTTACCTACAGGCAACAGCTTTGCCAGGCAGATGTCATTTATACCTCCTCCACCCTCTGTTCTTTCCCTCTCTTTGTGTGGAAGGTAAGATTATGCCATGGGGCTTTAGAATGGTTTCTTCAGTCTCACAAATTCCTATGTGAGAGTGAACTCAGTCCAACTGGGGACAGCCCTGGTACACTGTCCCCAAGTCCCACTCCTTTTCTCCTATTCCTCCCAGGATTCAGAATGAAGTACTGTACCACAACTTGGAACCTAACAGAGTTTAGGCACTTGTAGTTCCAGAGCACCGTAAGAACCCACTCACAAGTAGGAAAACGAGCCAATCACATGATAATTCAGTACTCAAAGAAACCCAACGTAATGCAATACTTATCTTTAATACCATTCCTAGTTGTAACCATAGACACTAGACATTAAGTTCATTTGTCTGCCTACACGGGCATTTCTTCTAAAGACGTGATATTATTATTTTCAATTATTAATTTTTTTAAAACGCATTTATTTAATGTGTATGAATACACTGTAGCTGTAGATGGCCGTGAGCCATCATGTGTGTGACGGCTGGAGGACCTCTGCGGCCCAGCTCACTCCAGCGTCATTCACTGTAGCTGTCTTCAGACAGCACCAGAAGAGGGCGTCAGATCTCATTACGGGGGGTTGTAAGCCACCATGTGGTTGCTGGGATCCGAACTCAGGACCTTCGGAAGAGCAGTCAGTGCTCTTACCCGCTGAGCCATCTCGCCAGCCCCTCAATTATTAGTTTAATAAAGATAGGCATCACTGACTTTAAAGTTACAAATTTGATCAATGTGCCTGCTCTGACTTAAATCCGTACTTCAGGGAAATATTAAACACCCCAAGTTTCTGGGTTAGAGGAGGACCAGAAGGCAGGGCAGAGGAAAATTCACAGAGATGTTGCAGATGGAACCAAAGTGGGGCAAATACATAAAATTTGATGTTTGAAACCCAGAAAATCTGAATTCAGGTCGAATACATAATAACTATGCAATTTTTGTGTAACTTAAGGAGATCAGCAAGTGGCTTCTATGAGACAATGTTGCTGTCTTGTGTCTGGATATGAATTTGCTCCTCTTCATCTAATCACTAGTTTAAAATGATTGGGATTCCCAACTCTGCATTCAAATTACTACAACACATGTTCTAATGCCTACATCTTAAAAGAGATGAATGGATAATAGACTTACTCTTCCAGAATAAGCTAAATTCCAAATTCTTTAATTATTTATTGAATAGACTGAAATTACCTCAAATTATAGACCCTGAGGTTACCTAAATATAACAAATATAAATTTATAAATTCATTATTTACTTTCAATAAGCCTACATAAAGGTTTTCTATACTGATAGATTGATATCCAGTGTTTTCTCTACACCAAGTAGTCAAAAATATCCTTTAGTCTTTGTACTTCTGGCATCTGTCTTTCCTCACAAATGACAGAAGAAAGTCTATGTGCAGTTTCCTTAATTCCTATAGAAATCTTCACATCCCTCATCATGCAAAATGTGTCACATTTTTATATCCTTACCTGTCATGCATTAGGTGACCAGCTACTGGTCCTTTATCCCAATTGGTAAAAGGTTTTTTAAAATGTGTACCATCTTTTTACAGACAAAAAAACCTATGCTCTAAGATGTCTATACCATTGTTAAGAGGCAATGAGTTAGGATAACATTCTGAGAACTGTCAATGATTATATTTCACAATATTCAAAAATATACACCAGCTGCTAGCATAACTTTAATGCATGTAATATATTGCTAAAACAAAATAATTTAAGGTCAATATTTATTAAGTTTTGTAGATCCTTAAATCTTCTGACATTTTTGACACATGGATCTTCTTAAGCAATTCTTCAATTCCATGTCATTTCTTCTGGCTCTCTCATTTCTTTTTTCTTTTCTTTTTTCTTTCTTTCTTTCTTTCTTTCTTTCTTTCTTTCGTTTGAGCTTATCTCTTTGTATTTTCCCATCTATTATGGAGAACATTAGTCAGAAAATATAGGGAAAAAGGGTTTTATATTCCTCACTTTGTGGCTTTATATGCCTAAATGGTAATTGTAACTTACTGTTACCCTGTCTGCCTGTCTGGTAGAGTGTCTAATTAAACATTGATTTGTATCTACATAAAAGGGCTCCTCAGTACCCATGGGAGGTACTATTCCAATCATATATATACTCTACATTTACCATCAATCAAGAGGAATTATAAAAGGAAAATTATTTCCCAATCTCTTACTAAAGAGTTAGCAAACCATCAAGGAAGAAGAGCCCCATGGCCTCATTAATATCTCTTTATGTTCCCCTTCCAACCATGCTCTCATTTCTCTTATTCTACTGACTAAATCCTCCCTCTTCAAAGTCTAGAGAAGAACTAAGAATTCCTAGGTAGAATTATATACCAGTGCCAATTCTGGTCAGGCTCTAATGCCTTCAGCCTACTCCTATGATTCCAGCTCCATCTTGTACATCCCTGTTTCCATCTTTGAATACTTCCTTGAGCCTCTTGGTTTCTTACTGATAGTGCCATGTGACTTCACACCTCACTTAACACCCTCACACAGAACTAATGCATGTGTAAATTCTCATCTCTTCAAATAGATTAGTCAGGGACTATGAAAAAAAAGTTATTTGTTTTTAATATGTCTTTGTGTGAAAGAAAATTTGCTTTAACATATGTTGCTATAAAAGTTAACTCTGGACTTTTCAAAAGATGCTATATCATTCATCATGACTGGAAGCTGTTCCTCCGAGGCATGACATAGACTCTCCTAGAGGAGTGATCATACACAGGACCCAGAATCTCAGAGCTGGAGTCTGCTTTGGGAATAGAAACTGACACTTCAGAGGAGCTGTTTCAATCTAGGCAGTGGTTCTCGTCCTGTGGGGGTTGAATTCAACCCTCCTTTGGGTTTGAATGACTCTTTCACAGGGTTGTCCAAGACCATTGGAAAACACAGGTATTAACATACAATTCATAAAAAGAAAAGAATTACAGTTATGAGGTCGCAATGAAAATAGTTTTATAGTTGGGGTTGCCACAACACGAGGAGCTGTATTAAAGGGTCAACATGTTAGAAAGGTTGAGAACCACTGCTCTAGACTAAAGGTTTTTGAGATTCTAGGAAAAAAGCCTCTGAGAACTTTATGGAAAAAAAGCAACACAAGGTAGCAGAAAGCTTTGAACTCTAAGTAAAAATTGCTTCATGGTTTTTGTAGAGATTTTAATCATATGGGGTAGAAAATTTTGAGAAAAGTATAGTGGTTTCAAGTACAGAAAGACTTGAACCATGTTTAAGTCATTCCATATCTTACAAAGAGACGTTACATAGCACACACAGATCATATTTGTGTGTATTGGAAGCGAAGCTCCAAGCAGTATAAAATGAGAGAAAGTAGACATGGGAAATGGGGTGAGGGGGAGACTGTAACAGTATGATGACAGACAAGGGGTGGCAGGCATGTAGGCAAAGAGCCAAGAGGAGGAATTCCAACAGTGAGTAGAGTTACTTATTGGGATGGGGCTGAGTATGAGCCCAGAGCTCCATAAAGGTTTGGAAGTAGTAAGCCAGCTGCCAGCTCTAGAGAAAATCTGGACTACAGTTTAAAGCAGGTGTTTGTACATTGAACAGTGGTCCACAACATAAGGCTGAAGGTTGTAATTGGAAGAGAAATCACTGGCAGTGGGCCAATGGTCCCATGATGTTCAGTCCAGAAGGAAGGGTAAACCTGGGAGTAATGAAGAAAGGGACTGGTCTGGGGATGAGAAGGATGCCCAAGATAACTGGCATGACCACCTCGTTTGAGTTGTCCTTAGGGAGCTTATGTACACGATGTGTGTGAAGCTTGTGACTACTCAAGACTTTTTTTCTTTCTCTTGCTATATGTATCCTGGAATGACTGGGGGAACTTAACTTATTGGTAATCAAACTTCCTGTCTTGGAGCTGGAGAGATGGCTCAGCGGTTAAGAGCACTGACTGCTCTTCCAGAGGTCCTGAGTTCAAATCCCAGCAACCACATGGTGGCTCACAACCATCTGTAATGGGATCTGATATCTCTTCTGGTGTGTCTGTAGACAGCTACAATATACCTGTATATAACAAATAAGTAAATCTTTAAAAATAAACCCTCTTGTCTTCTTCTCCTTTCCTGGTAAAGTGTTATATCAACTTGAAGGAGCCAAAAGATGCCCATTTTTTTGTGGAACAAACAGTCATTCTAGGTATGTCTATGACAGATTTCTAGGAAAGATGAGCATTTAAACTGGCAAACTGGGAAAAACAGGGGCTGGGTGGGGTGGGGGCGGGGTCTCATTTCACTGTTCTTCATCCTATCAGTTGCTCTCCTGACTGAGCACAAAGAACAAGGCAGTGTGAATCTGCACTGTGCCTGGTGAACTGGGATGTAGATCTTCTGTTTCCTAGGCCTTTAGGCTCAGACTGCAAGCCTGTCCTGCGTTCTCAGACCTCCTAACCGTACCACCAGCTGTACTGAGTCTCTAGCTCGTGGATGAGAGATCATGGTACTTCTCAGCCTCCACCATCATGTGAACTAATATCCTCTGACAAATATACATACGTGTATTATATAGTGTATTCTATCATGCATACCTACAGCATACGTATCCCATGTATTTATGACACCACTGTTAAGTTTGTTATGTTTCTCTGAAAGCACATCTTCTGCACTGCGTTTTCCCTGTGAAAGCATAGCAACACCTGCCCTGGGAGCTGTCAGAAGAAACAGGGCAGAGCTCAACAGAAAGCCTATGATCTCCTAATACACTTGGACCAGGCCCTAGATGCACTAGCTGAATCCCTAAGACCCTTCACAACCTTATCTCAATCTTCCTCTTCTCCATTACTAGGCTAAGTGCATGTCTAGTACTCAGTAAACAGTGGGGGTCAGGTCAAATCAGTCCCCACAACCGATAATGTTGTTCTTTACAAAGTTTGCATGTGGGAGCCTGTTCACTGAATAAAAGATGTGTGTCTGGGTTGCAAGAACTTAAACGTTACCATCTTCTTCAGAAGGTGAGGGTTTTTCCTTTAAATCCACATGCATTATTCATCAGCTTTAATTCTGTCATGTTGACCGAGAATTTCATGGCCCTGCAATGCTGCCGCATACCAAGCATCTTCTAGGAATAAAGGTCTTTCAGAAGCTTCAAATAACATAGAGGCTCCTGTATCTCTATTTCCTGGTGCACCATGTGACAACACATCATAAGCCTTCCATAAAGTCATCTCCTCTCTAGTGGAGGAAATTTATCTGCCAGCACTGCTCTGAGCACAGCATACATTCCTTCCCTGGAAATGTATGCTTAAATATTTAATGCAAGCATGAATGTGAAGAGCTCCTGGCAGCTGCAGGGAAAGGAGCTGATGGGAAGGGGAAAATAAACTTCATTTGAGAAGATTAAATGAGCTGAAAAAAATGGCCTCAGTGGTATTCTGTAACTCTATAGTAAACAAACCCTGGAGACCCAAAAACAAAATCAAAAATAAAAACAAAACAAAACAAACAAACAAAAACCACATGGAATGCTTGTTCCATGCAAGAAAGTGAACACAGTACAGAATATTCAGGAGGTTCCAGTCTGAAGTAAAATCCAAGCTAGGACAGTGCCAACCACTGTCTACAGCCTCCCTTATAAATCAGCCCTGCCTCTAGGGAAGACAGATGGCTTAGTATCTAACAAGACGTAACCACAACCTGAGCTGAGTGAGACCTGCCAGAAGCCAAAGAACAAGAGCGCCTTAGAGAAAAGATAAATTGGGCTCTCTTTAAACCCCACGGAAGCCGTTCCTCTGGCAACTCCAGGTACAGCAGGGGGCACCGGCATCTTCCAACACACAGGCTACCAGCTGTACAACCTTGGCAAGACAGCCTGTAACCACAGCCATGTGATGGTGTGTCATTAACTCAAGCCCTCGAGCCCCAGGGTCTTCCAGACTGTGCACAGGCATGGCTGGAGTCGGCTTTTGAAGGTTGAGAGCATCTGCATTCCAGTGCTGTGTTGGAGCAGGGGATGTTAGTCAGCTTTCCTCAGCACAGAAAGTACCAGACTTATTCCCTGCCAACTTATAAATAAATGATGTAGGCGGGACACACAGGGTCACAGCTACCCAGGCTAAAGGCCCATGCACGTCTGTTTCCAGGAAAGTCAGAGTGAAATAACAGCCCTGAAAGCACCAGCAGCTTCTCAAAGCCAGGAAAAACCTGTGGGGTCAGGGCAGCTCAGAGGACTGATCTCAGCGACCACTTAAGGCAAGACTCTCATGTATAAGTCACTCCTTTGGGTGTGGTTCATTTTGATTAATTTGCCTTGTGCATATAGGACATCTTGTACACCAAGAAAGTCCATGTTAGAATTGGCTTTGTAGAGGGTGTACTTTTAAAGTTCAACACTTTTAGAGATAGAATAAATCTCAGATGAGATAAAATAATGCCCTATGATAAATGGTAGAGTATCAAATAGTCCTTTTTCAAAAGTCATCTAGAGCCAGGCAATGGTGGCGCATGCCTTTAATCCCAGCACTTGGGAGGCAGAGGCAGGTGGATTTCTGAGTTTGAGGCCAGCCTGGTCTACAGAGTGAGTTCCAGTTCAGCCAGGGCTACACAGAGAAACCCTGTCTCGAAAAAACAAAAACAAAAACAAACAAACAAACAGAAAGGCATCTAGAAACCTGTCACATACAGACAGACACATTCTGATATCGCTACTCCTAGATCCAGATTTTAAACTTGATAGATGATTCTTCACTCTGTGATAATCTCAGTTACTTTAAGTTTCATAGACAATGTAGGAAGCTACTTGCCATTATGTGAATGTTTCTCTAAGAGACCTCAGGTTCTCTATGAGTAATTTAATGAAGCACACATTTGGAGAGCAAAGCTTTTGAATACTGAGCAGCCCACTACTTCTCAATTGCCATGTCATCTTATCAATTGCCATGACACGATACATACAATCAATACACTGTACGGAATCTCATGTCATTTATTATCTCTGTTAGATCCTTGCATGATGATATTGTAGATTGCAACACATATGCCGTATGGTCCCAGCTCTGAAGCAGTTTGCACTCTGAAGACAAAATTATCACGTGCCATGGGAAGGACCTTTACCCAATGAAGAAGGTGTTCCTTGAGCAGAGGCATATAAGGAGAATCTTTCGGGAAGGAAGCAGCAGCACAAGTTTCATGAAAGATGTTCATGTTAGATGCTGTGGTCTGAGTGTGCGTATCCTCCCTCAAGTCACGTGATCACATTCTACCCATTAAGATGATGTCACTCAGGTGGGAGTCTGTGGGAAATAACTAGGTTGTGGGGGAGGAATTTCACTGAAGAGGCCGTCATCTTTTTAATGAGGCCTCAGCAGCACATTTATTATTACTGTGTGAAAATACAGAGAAAATGGTGGCCAGTTACTCCCAAAGATGGCCCTTGCTGGTACCACCAACATTGGCACTCTGACCTTAGACTTCTGAACCCACAGACCTGTGAAGATCAAGTTGCTATTGCTCATAATCTGAACTTCTCCAAGAAACATCCCTGTGTAATGCTCTGCGGAAGGGATAGTTTGTGGCTAGTCTTCATAAACGTTATGAACATATTACATCCTGCTGTGATGGGAATGATTCTTGACAATGCTCTGTGGCCACCTCTCCCAAGACTCTCTCTGAGGCCAATTTGATTTACTCTCTGGACTCACCTGGAGTTCCTCTTTGGAGAGTATTGAACAGAAAACATTCATCCAAATTAAATTAGTTTGAAAACAAGGTCTTAGAAATGCCTAGAATATTTTTGGCTCCCATTCCCTGCTTCTCTAGGGTCTCCTTGGACCTCTGAAGAAAGCTGCTGGAATTTGGAAAGATGAGTGATGCTTAGGATTGTGTGAAATATTTATGTTCACTCATGAATTTGACAGACATTAAAATTTTACATAGGCATGTATTCCCCATAGCCTATCATTTGTATTCCTCTCAGGTCTCGCAGCTGAGTGGGAACTGCAGTTGGTGTTTGCCTGGAATCTCCAGATAGCATACTGCAATGGATATGGTGGAAAATCAAAAAATGTAAACTGGATATCACTGTAAAGCCAAATACTTTTCAATCAAACACTGTAAATTAGGACCTCAAGATGCACAACTGTGAGTGGGTCATAGCAATACTTTCTGTGGCAGGTAGGTGAAGGCCAAGAGTTGGCTAATTTCCTGGCCTCTTTATTCATTTTTCAAAAGCCACCAAACAGCATCATTTTCTCAGTTTGTATGATTTGAAAAAGAAACATGAAGCTCCAATTAAGCTTGTAATGGATTTGACTACTCTATCCCTAACTTCACAATGTGTTGGAGTTGGGGCAAGGGGCCAGTCACCTCTTAGAATCCATTATCTCCTGGCAACATGGAATCAAGCTCTGAGCTTGCTGATTCTGACCACATGCAAACCTTGTGTCTTAGTTTTTTTTTTTTTTTTTTTTTTTTTGGTTGCTATGATAAAATACAATAGAGAGCATCTAAAGATAGATTCAATGTGGCTCACAATTCCAGCTTATAGCTTATAGTTTATAGCCCATAATGACAAGGAAGACGTAGTGGCAGGGGCTTCAGAGACTAGGTCATATTCACCTGCTGTCAATAATCGAAGGAATGAATTAATAGCATGCCTGCTAGCAGTCAGTTACCTTCTCTATTTTATACAGTGCAGACTCTCCAATCCAGTGAATGGCCCTGCTCATAATTAAGCTGGTTCTTCCCAGATCAAATAAGATGATCAAGATTCTCTCTAAAAGGCATGACCAAAAGCTTGACTTGTCGGTGTGGATTTACAGTTAGTTCCAACTTCAGCCATGGTCAACTTGCCATCCAAACATATCACTTTTAACCCATACCTTCCAACCTTTGTTCCCATAAGCTCATGACCATCTTACAGTATATATATATGTGTGTGTGTGTGTGTGTGTGTATACACACACATATATATATATATATTCAGTCCATCTTAAGCTATTCACATATTAACATAACACTTTAAAGGTCTGTCCTCTTAAATGTGAGCTCTTGCAGAATGAAAACCAAGTTGCATGTCTCTAGCATATAGTGGCAGAGAGCAAGAAGCTCTATTGTGAAATCACATAATCAAAGCATATCAAGAGACTATAAAACAAAACAGAACCAGAATCTAGCAGGGCGAACACCAAATCCTTCAGCTTCATATTTAGGATCTGAGGCTTATGACATAATCAAGTCATGTGTAGCCCACTCCTCCAGCTCTGATGCCCATAGTACATGATGCTCTCTTAGGCTTAGGCCAGCTCCACTCTATACCTGTAGGCCTCCTTAGTAGATGTTCTAAGTGGATGTCCTGTAAGGTCCTGGCATCTCCAGTATCCTGGGGTCTCCACTGAAGTCTGGGTTTCACTTTCACAGCCTCACATACAGTCTTTTCAGGACCTCACTGAAGAGAGTCAAATCCTGTTACACAGTACTTGCTCATATCTACCATCCATGAAGACCTCAACATTGTATCTCTGCCTTCAAAACCAGTACTATGTAGATGTCATTGTCTCGTTATGCTGCCAACTCAAGGTGTAGCCCGCCTGTGTGCCCTAGATTAGATCTGAAACAGCCTCTGTGTGCTAGGCTTTCTTCCCTGTTGTCTTAGTGAAGAACAGGAGGTTTCTCTTTAATGGTACCAATTTCTTTAACACATATGATGCCTTGTTGTCTGCACTCCCCTTGGCTGAAATTTCAACTTTCCCCAACATCGTTCTCTTATTAAACAAGTTAGCACTTGAACCTTACATTCAACTTCATTTAAACTCTTGGTGCACTGGAATAATGAATCCAGATTCTTGCTCAAATAGTACACAGAATGGTCCTTATCCCACCCAACACAGTCCTTCTTGCCCTCTGAAATCTGCTGTGCATGAGCTCTACTGTTCCTGTATCTCTCAGCATCACTACCAAGAAAGCTTCACATAAAATAGCCCATTAATCTCTGCTTCCATCATTCAAACACTTTTAGAATGTTCAGAACTTCTAGCCTCAAGTTACAATCTGCTCCCACAAGCATTCCTCCCACAAAACAGTTCAAAAAAAACCTTCTTTGTCCTTTGAACTTCTGGTTCAGTATAGCCTAGCAATGGCCTTACTTCTTGGTACCAGTTTCCATCTTAGTTTATTTTCCTGTTGCTATGGCAACTTATTCTGACAAAAGCAGCGTTAAGGAAGAAATGGTTTATTTGGCTCACAATCCTGGGTGATAGTGCACCACAACACGTAAGCCCTGGCAGTAGAGGATTGAGATGGCTGTCACAACATGCTCACAAAAATACTCGGTTCTGGTGAAAGTGACAGTGAAGGCACAGTTGTGTCTGATGGTGGTGGTGACATCTGAACTACTCTCTCATTCACATCCTCAGGGGACAGGGAGTTGTAGTTGCATCAGTAATTTTTCCATTTCTCTCACACGTGGTTCAAGAGCCACCCACCAAGAGTTGTTCATTTCTGTGGGAAGCAACTGAAAAGAAAATCCTTGTGATACTAGATGCATAATTTGTCCTAACTCATAAAGAACTGATTATTATAAGATATGCAACATATAAAGCAGTCAGTGTAGTATGAGCACAGATTTAATGATCCAAAAAAACCCGATTTTCAATATTATCCTAGTGAGAATAACTGTAAAATGACTACTAATATTCTGTATATATTAATTAATGCTTGTTACATTAATTACTCCTTAACCTGCTGTTGTCCAGATAAAGGACACAGAGACCGTTTAGATTTGTAACAAGCCTCAGAGCACTACAGGTGGGCAGACATCACTCCTCTAAGCTATCCTGTCTGCTTTCCTGCCAAAAGCCCCAGGAATGCTTGCATGTGTTCCATTTGTGCTGTTTCTTTTCCATCAGGGCAGCCATCAGAGAAAACTACTCTTCGCCAGGTGCCCACGGTCCCTACAATCCCATGGCAACTTCCCTCTTCCTCTTCCCCTTTAAACACCAAGTAGAGAGGCTCAGAAGCTGCTTCATCTTGGCTATTTGTGACCCATCTTCATCTCTAAGTGCCGGTCATTTAAAGTTGAGAGGCCACACCAGCTCAAACATCACACCCAGCAGTGGTCCATGCCTGGCTTGCGTCTGAAATGAGAAACCACAGATCTTGGAAGTGATTCTCCAGATAATCCCCTAACCAAACCCAAAGGGCGGGATCATTAACCCAGCAGCGTATTGCCTAGAGACACATGTGGTATCAAGAGTAGCTGAACACATGTGTTCAAATGGAATGGAGTTGTACATTATGAAGCCGCAGACTTATAAAGATTTTTTTCTAGGTCTTTAAAAGTCATAGCATGCAGGAATATATGTGTGGGGGTCCGTATATTCTTGATATGCATGCATATTCTATGTACACACATACATTGTGCTAGTTAATTTTGCATGAATACTAATAAGACTAAGGGATTCTCAGGTATCTAGTAAAACATTATATTTGAGTATATTTGTGTAGATATTTCCAGAATAGAATACTTTCTTTCTGTGTGTGTGTGTGTGTGTGTGTGTGTGTGTGTGTATGTGTGTGTATGTATATATACATATATACATATATAGAGAGGCATATATATGTGTGTGTATCTGTGTGTCTGTCTGCCTGTCCGCATGCCTGTCTATCACTATATTGGCAACAGTAATTGAATTATAAAAATAAACTCTTTAACTTCAGTGACATATATACTGTTATATGTGTATCCATGGGTAATTATTTTATTCCTAAAACATGAGGAAAGTCTCTTTTGGAAAAAGGAAGACATGCAAACTTACACAAATTATGCAAAATAAAAATAAAAACTCTTGTTTAGTTGCTTCTATACTTCAAAGAATGTTAAAATGGGAATTTAGTAAAATCATAGCAGTGACATGTACACACTTACTGTTCCCTGACTTCCTGAGGGCAGGAATTGATTTGAGGACTAGCTTCACTGGCTGCAAGATATTAGGTGTAATGCATTCACACACCATTTGCTCACACGAGTTTCTTGAAAACAGGTCGAAAATTATGTTCCACCAACTGAATGCTAAAAATAGAAAAATCCAACAGTTCTAGACACTTCTCACCCAATGTGCACTTGCCACGGGGAGGAAGTTATTGTGGTACCAATAACATGACATAGGCTCAACTTGAAACTAGGCCGTGGATTCCTTCCTTCCTGCCTCCTGAGTATTTTGAAACTTGAACAAGTTTTCCCACCTCACTGGGTTATCACAAGAAGCAGATAACCTAGGGCCTCCTTATGTATACAGTATATACTCAATCAGTGTTCATTCTTTCCCCCACGTCATTCATCCTTACTTGATGACTTTATGTTTGCCTACACATCTAAAAAAGAATATGGAAAAACCAGCAGGATACTATTATCCATAAACTGAATGCTTTTACCACCACAGCTATCTCACGTGATATTTGCTTTGTTCCTGCAGGACTTAGCACTCCATTTTACAGGTGAGGAAACTGAAGGTCTGAAGCTCACCACAAACCTCTGCCTCCCAGTGTGAGCAACCTTCATTTCCTGTTGGAGAGGTGAAGAAGGCAGTATTTTTTTTTCTATCAGCTGCAGAGAAACCTGCTACCACCTGCTATCACAGCCTCCAGTCTGCAAATCCCTGCTAGGTTCCACCCAAGCTGGGGACTCACACAGCCACCCATGCAGCAGATGCTGTGCCACACACTGTTCTCTATTGTGTGGATTATGCATAATGACATATTGATATTTTTTGGTAATTTGATACTTAAATCTAGTTTTCTTATCTCTGTTACTGCTCACAGTGGGTATTTTCATGGTCAAATGTGGCTCTGTTCCATACGACTCTGATATTTCTGAGTCTCTGTGGATGCCACATGATAATACGACATCCAGAGCTCACCCTTCTATACAGTCCTTTAGCTCTGAGTAAAAATTGTGTGGAGAAGTGGACTTTGGACAAGCAGGTAGCATAGCGCGTAAGTGCTAGAGTATACTATACTATACGATATGATACGATACGATACTATAATATAACATGTAAGTTGCTGGCACTATAGTGTGTTGTGCATGGAGACCTTAAGTCATGACTGGACATTGAACAGCAATCAAATGCACTGTAAAAAGGCCAGAGTTTTGGTTCAGAAGTGCTAAAATGCCCAGAGTACAGAAGAAACCTTCAGCCAGCACTTCCCACAGGGACTTTATACAACAGAAAAAGACAGCAAAGAAGGGGGGCACTTTTAGTACATGAGCCATTAGTCAAGAGACACCTATGACACTCTGCTGGCGTACAGGAATCATGGAAGAGGGAAGCTGTTCCAGTTGCTGACTTCAGAAATTTCAGTTGCTTGGGACAGAGGTTCGTCCATAAAAGCTTTTTGACTGAAGAGAACAATCTAAACGTTTCTTTTTCTCCATCCCAAAGTCTCATTATGATAGTTTCTTTTACAGCTCATTGAAACCACACTACATTACCACCGAGAAGCCTTCCTCAGTCTTGCTGATGGATATTCAATCTTGACCAACCCTTGGGGTATTGTGGAATAAACATGTGTCCATTAGTCCAACATGTCCACTGACCCAGAGGTGCATCTTGAGGAGAGTGAAATCCCATGGTGATAAGGAACACCCCATACCACTCACACATTTGGGGAGCAGGACTCTTTCATCTTGGGCTGGGAAGCATTCTCCACCTATTATCTCATCCCCACTTGATTTTATAATTGTGTCAAGTATTGGCTCCTTTGCTCCAAATTCTATTCCTGAGAGCTCTCTGACACGATGCATAATTTCTTCCATTTGTTGGATTAGTTTGCATCCCATAAACCCACATATGCAACTGTGGGAAATGAACAGGAAAATGATGTCACAAAGCAGAGGAAGCAGAGCTGCTGTAGACCACAAATCAATACGGCAGCATCAGCTAGTCATTTGTGGCCAAGCACTAGTTTTGGATCTCCAGGTGGAATAGATAAGCTATGGGAAAGACAGTGAGTTCTCTCCCTGTCTGTGGATCAGCATACCTTGGTCAGGATTTCTTCAAAAGACAAAGAAAACATTTTTAAAATGAAAAATAAAAAACAATGGTGTCTCTTTCGGATTAATTTTCTCCCTCCAATTTCTTTGTGACTCAGACATAGGGGCCTAAGTGACAGATTAATCAGTAAAATGCTAGTTTGGCAAGGATGGTCTGTGCTATGAATTCCAACACCCATAGTAAAAAGCCAGGTGTGGCAGTGCATGCCTATAACTCTAGTTCTTGGGAACACAGGCAGGAGGATCCTTAGGACTTACTGACCAGCCAATCTAGCTGAATCAGTGAGCTCCAGGTTCTATGACAGATACTTTATTAAAACATGGAGCTGGAAAGCAACTAACAAAAGTACTTGATAGTAACCTCTGGTTTCCGTGTGTGTGTGTGTGTGTGTGTGTGTGTGTGTGTGTGTGTAATATATATCCATGTATGTGTGTGTATATATATATATATATATGTGTGTGTGTGTGTACACACATGTGCATATATGCATAAACTTGTAGATACACTCACATCAGAAATAGTATTTGGCAACACGAACACTTTCAAATGGCTTAGATTTGTTTAGAAAGGTTTCACATACCAGTACTATGTACTGAATTACTCACTTTGGACCACCATCACAAAATACCAGAATACACAGATTGCATCAATTTTTACATAACAGAAATTTACCACTCATAGTTCTAGATGCTGAGGAGTTAAAGATCAAGTTCTCAACAGAATCTGTGGCTGATGAAGACCCTCGTCCTCATCTCCCACTCTAATGTCACATGAGAGAGAGAGATGAGGGATCTCTCTGGGGTCTCTCATAAAGATACTAATCCCACCTCTCAGAGGCTCTTGCTTTCAAATGTCATGTCCTTACAGTGTTAGGATGCTACCAGATGAGTTTTGGGGCACAAACATTCAAGTGATCCATAGCATATGCTAAGCTGCTTTTGGATTTGGTGACTCTGGAGTTGACAAAGGAAAGTGAGCATGGAATGATGAGAATTGGGGTAGTGCTTCCTCTACACACACACACACACACACACACACACACACACACACACACACTGCTACACAAATAATACTCTCATCAGTCCACAGAGGTAAGGTCAAGAAACTTCTGCAAACTCTGGTGCAGTTCTACAGTTAGATGTGCTTCGAACGAGTCTTTAGGACAAAGGAGAAATCATTAGGGGGAACACTTTCTCACAAAGACACGTATGCCTTTCTCACAATGTGACTATCACTGCCCTGAAATTCTTTTTAAATGCTACCATTGCAAACATTTTAATAATTTAAAAAAGCTGTCGTGTTTGGCAGCCACAAGCATACCATGTTGACAATGAGAGGACTGTAGTGTCTCTAATCAACTATTTGGATTACAGAGTAATTATACAGAGATAATCCCCCGGAAATGGATGAGCCTGAAGGGCAAATCCTGCCACCAAGGATGGAGGGAGAAGCCTGAGGAAGCCTCACATACACCAAGCTGCACCCTGCGGCTTGGAAGAAGGCAGCGTCCTCTGAGGGATTCCAAAAGCTCTCATTCCCTAAAAAAGGAGAAAGAAATAAAGCCCAAGAGCCGCTGTTTGTCTGGCAAGTCTCTCTTGCTATTTAGCCAGTTTAGATATCCCTTTAGAATCCATAGGAGTCTTGGTAATATTGTGCATTGATTATCTTACCTCTTCCCTTTGGTAATGCACTCAGCTCTGAGATTAGGATGAAAATTCAGTAAAACTTTGCTCTCCCGGATCCCAGCTTTATCAACCAGGCAGTCTGCTCCCAGCTGGCTTAGACCAAAGGCTTCCTACACTTAGGGATTCTCCTCAAGAACAATGAATGTAACCTGTGCCTAAAACTCTTTCTTATTTGAGGAGTGCAAGGTGTGGTTCTTATTAGGCTCTGATACAAAGGATAGAGTTTGATTCGAAATGTGTCTGAAAGGGCATTAAGAATTGCTGCTATTATGGCGTGTTGACCTCATTGGGTCACATACGAAGTCATCATGAAGCTCTTGACTCGGTTGGAATCTTGTCTAGGTTGGAATATTTGGGGATTTTGTTTACTTGCTTTGGGGTTTTGTGGTTACTTTGTTTTCTAGCTATACATACTTATTATTGGGATATTATGGGACATATAATAATGTATGGGATATTATTATGAACCATCTCCAGGCTCTGCTAACAAAATGGGTCTAGAAAAATCCCCATAAATACATATTTTTCTAGTATTTCTTCTTTTCTCACAAAGCACGACAGTTTCTTTCTGAGAAGCTGATTTTCTCACTACAGTAAAAACCACTCACTCCCTGTTTTTCGCTTTCCTCTCAGCTCATAGTTAACACATCCACTGAGCCCTCTGTGTCAGCTAGTCATTTTCCAGTCCTTCACAGCACGATCATCTCAGACAAATGTGTGTTCCCGAATCAACCAGTTAAAGGAAAGCCCAGCTCCGGATTTCTGCTGGGTGATACAAACCACAAACATCCAGCCTCAAGGTCCCCCATAGCCATCCTAGCACACGTGAAGTCACCCTAAAGACAAAGCAGAGATGACAAGGAAGAGAGAACCAAGAACACTGAAACGAAGCTGAAGATCTAAGGATCTAGATCCCCAGTCACCTTTGCTTTGCCTTTATATTATCTACTCCTTCCATGAATTAAAACCCAAAAGATAGTTGAATTTTCTTTTACAGGGAGAACTACTGATGCCCCCATTCCTTGCAGAACTCAGTGAGACGATCACCCAGGATCACAGGTAGGAGCTAGACCAAAACTACCTTGTATTCTTTTCCTTAGATCTGGAACAGTAGTGGGGAAGAACAGAAAATTGGCCAAAGGCAAAGCGATGTTCATTGTTTAAGTCTTTATATGTATTCTACTTCAGAACACACTTTGTCACTGTCAAGATTTGCAATCAAAAGATTCTTATCTTCTTTAACTAGTTTGGTTTTTGCTAATTTCCACCTAAAGAGTGCTGGCGAAGGCAAACTACTGTCAAAACAACTCTTTTGAAACAAAAACATGTCCATGAAGATGTACAACACTAGTCTGTTGGTATTGTTAGTCCAATCCAGTGTGTGTGTGTGTGTGTGTGTGTGTGTGCGCGCGCGTGTGTATATATATATATATATATATATATATATATATATATATATATATATATATATATTTCTTC
>JADRCD010201122.1:18170-29334 GCA_019843815.1 Montemys delectorum
CCCTCCCCCTCTCCCATGTTTTATGAACTAGGCTTCTATTTGAGCAAAGGGGCCATTGCTAAGAGTATTTGAAAACAATCTGGACATAAGACCTAAGGCAGTCTTTCTTCCAAGAGCCTAGATGCCTTTTTGCAAAGACCTGGGGGAAATAAATCAGTGTAGTGCTGGCAGTGACCAGCAGAGGGAGATCTAGAGACAGTAGAGACCAAGGCAAGATACCAAAGGTAAATAGAGATTTGCCAAAAGTATCTAGAGATTTTCCTTTGCAAGCAGGTATTACAAAGGGCTGACTGGGACTGCTTAAAATTTCTTTTTAATTCTGCTAATAAGAATTTGTACTTACCACATAATGTCTACATTCTGATACAGTGAGACGAGACTACAGACAGTATTCTTCTGCCCTCGCTTCTGGTCTTTATGTTTCTTGGCCTATGTATTCAACTGCCAATTCATGTGTATCTGCTTATTTGTCTGCTTTACTGAAATTGTCGCTGTGGAAAAGGAAGGAGAAAACATTTCTCTTGACCTGTATGTTGCTCTTTCAAATTTTTGGTCACATCCCATGTGCTGACCCAAGCCGTTTCCTGATGGAACCCATACTGAATCATTAAACACCCCGTGTCTCTTTAATAATGAGGAACATATATCTGTCACTCAGCTTTTCTGACCTAAGATCCAAACGTGCCAATACCAAGGCTTTCAGATTTCCTGTAAATCCAGGCAACTTTTTTCCTGGATGTGCTTCCCCAACTTGGAAACCAGAATCCGGCTGGCCTGGTTTCTACTTAAGTGAATAAAGGCCTGTGGTGAGAAGGGCCACGGTCCAGGCACCTGGCTCCCCCTGTGTCACAAGGCTTTGGATCTAACTCCTGACTGGGGCATGATGCTGTCTCCTTTCTCCTTGGCTCCCCAAGCCCCCATTAGTCACTTCCTCACAGAGACCATTTGCTGCAAGCCTTCGTCGACTCAGCCACATCTATTCTTGCTGCTTAATAGTCCATCGTACAATCTGGTTTTCTTTTCAAAAGCTTTTTATGTTCCGTCTTCTCAAAATCATTTCCACTTTGCCAAATGATACTATTTTGAATAACAGTAAGTACATGCTAGAAGTGAGTTATTATTCTAAAACAGGCTTCATCAAAATAGGAGCAAATGAAAAAAAAAATGTAAGTGGGTCTAATCTGAAGAGCCCGAGCCAGGGAGGAGAAGCAAGAATCAACTTCTAGACCGGATCTGTTCAAGACAACCACCTGCTTCGGAATTATCGGTAGGTAGTACTGGTGAAACACACCAGGTTCTGAGCTTATAACTCTATTTCTAAATCGGAATCTATAAGGGAAGACTAGACATCTGAATTTGAGCATGCTCCTTAGAGCAGCAATATGTAATGAAATATGACACTCTCTGGCCTAATCACCCTTCCGGTACAGCCTTCCTGCCAACTGGAAACATTCCCTAACTGAGGAGGCCAAAAATTACAGCTCTGAGCCTTTGCTAACTTAATAGTTATCTTTCAAATGGCTTGGGCAAAATACCTGGCAGGTAGTAACTTAAGGGAGAAAGGGCTATTTGGCTCATCGTTTGAGGGGATACAGTCTATCACAAAAGGCACAGTGGTGATCTGAGGAATGCCGAGTATGGCTTCCTGGCAGTGGGACCTTGTAGTACCTACTTTCTCTTATCTCAGCAGGCCAAGAGGCAGAACTCTGAACACTCAGCTGGCTTTTTTTCCATCTGTATTCAGTTCATGGCTCCAGACCATGGACTGAAGCCACTTGTAGCATGTAATTATTTAAAAAAAAAAAAACCCACGCTATCACCAGCTACTTGCTTGCAATGCCGGTCTCCCAGCCCCCACGGCTATCCCCAAGTGGCGGTCTACCCAGTTTCCCCCGATTCACTTGCCCACAAACCACTCATATCTTCCCAGGCCATCTTTCCCCTGCTAGCCCCCGCAGCTAGCTCTAAACGGCTAGCCCCTTATAATTAAGACTCCAGAGGCTTGTAATTTATCAGTCACATTTATAGAACTTTATATTTTCAACCCCCAAAATGCCCACACAAAGAACTCAAAACTCAATTGATATTAACACAAGCTACCCCCTAGATTGGACTAATGTGCCCTATATTATTCTGTTGCTCTTCTATGATATCCATAGCTACCTGCGGCTATTTCAAGCCACATGGATCCTGTTCGTCTTCTTCCACCATCTTGTCCCTCATCCCTCGTCCCTCTCCCTCTCTCCCTTGACCTCTCCTTCTCCCTCTATGCCTTCTGAATCCCATGTAAGTGGGTGGGTTCTTCAACAGACCACTATGCTGCCTTACAGTGCTACTGTAGCCAAAGACATCTGATTTGAATACACACAGCTATATGCATATACCTATATACATATACATATACATACACATGCACATACACATACATATACATACACATGCACATACACATACATATACATACACATACACATACACATACACATACACATACACATACACATACATATACATATCCAGTATGTTCATATGCCTGTAAAGTTTTATGAGAAAGTAAGGCTTTTTTTTTTAATTTTTAATTTTGAAGGATTATCAGTCTTAGGGAAAATATTGACTGGTTGGTTGGTTGATTTCTCAGCTTGTTTTTATAAATCAAACCATTCCCCACTGACTCAAAATCTCACTGGATATTGGGCAAAGACACACTTCATTAGTCATCTCCTCTAACATCTCACATTGACAGGCAAGGCAACCATGTTTACTCAGATCTAGAGCTCTGTAACTATTTGAGCTTCTATTGCAGATTTTGTTTTGAGACACTGCGTTTCTTTGGGGAAACGGACAGGCTTTAGTCCTTACTTCAGTTACCTTTTGGGCCTTCGTTATTTTATGAACACTAGAGGAGGTCCTTTAAAAATTTTAGATTAGATGGCTAGGGAGATGGCTCAATGAGAAAACTTCCAGCCATACGAAGGTGAAGAGTCCAGATTGCCTGCGGCATGAATATGCCGGGCAACTGTGGCGCCTGTAAGCACAGCAGTAAGTAAGGGCCCAGGCCAAGGTGGTTAGCTATCGTAGCCCAACTTGTAAGTCTCTGTTCAAGAGACTGAGAAACCTACCCAACATCAGCCTCCGGTGCTTCTCCACACAGGCACACACATACACACATACAAACACACACATATGCACAGACATACACATACAAATGCAAAAGGTGAATTTTAGACAAAGGAGGGAAATGTTTATCTTTTGCATTGTTTTTCTTTCTTTTACTGAACTATTAATCTAAAAACATCTATAATTTAAGGATCTGGGCTTCATATTTTCCTAAGTGTTTTTTGTTTGTTTTTTTTTTTTTTTCCAAACAGAATTGCCCTCTTCTTCCTTCCTGAGTTCATTCATCCTAAAGTTGATGCAGGCTTATCTGTACCTAAGGAATTCTGGCATCGAAATAACCATATAGTCTCAGCTTATCACCCCTAAAGTTCCTTTGCCCTTGAGCATATAAACCTGAGCAAGCAGGAAAGCTGGGGTTTAGGGTAAGGCAGAGAAAGGAAGAAAAGTTTCACGGAGTGACTTCTAAACGAGCCAGCCAGCCTCTGGTGTAGCCTCTGGCTTATAACACAGTCTTTGAGAATTCTTCAACTGCAGATGAACTCACCGTAATCCACAAAATAACAGAGAGAGGTTTCATCCCTGAGCTGGCCTCCTGGAGATGCGAGACACACAGTGCAGTCTTCAAGTGGCTCACTCTCCAAGGGAAGAGGGACAGAGTTAGTTAATACAACATGTTCAGTGCTACCAACAGAGCGACTTGCGAGCGTGGATGGATCCAGCTTTTCTTCCAGTCGTGAGTAGCATAAAGAAGGGGGATATGGACAGCTTTGAGACTATTACATAATTCCTGACTGAGAGTGAGCTACGGTAAGAAAGTGAGTCAAAATATCAGGGAGAGAAGATGGCAGGTACCAGGCGACATTTGGTGGGGATGACACCAAGTGTATGTGTGTTGGGGGAGGGTGGGTAATGGAAGTTGGAACCCATGAAAACCAAAAAGAAAATAAGCATTTGATATTGAGAATAGATTCAGTGACTCGTGAAAAGACCTGCATGGTGTGTGTTTTGTCCCATCTCATTGAACATTGAGTCAAATATCCCATTCTCTTCCGTACTTGATTGTTGAGAATCCAGAAGCCTGAAACAATGAACAATGATTCTTTAACAAGAGATTTTAGGGACTACGGGCAGTCAGCAGAAGACGTAGCATGACGCCTTAAAGCATCTGGTAGATTTTAAGTGGGTGACTACAGGCTTCTTGCAAAATGGCTATGCAGACTTCTTGAGCCATTGTTTGGGCAATGACCTGTTTGGGTTGGGCGAAAGTCTTACTAGCATAATAGGAGAAATGAGGGCAGAAAATGGAAGCTAATCAACACACAAAAAAAAGAATACAGGTGAGAGACCCATCCCCACAAAGACTGAAATGTTATAGAGCATGTGCAGAAAGAGTGTGCAGTACCCAGATAACCTATACAGGGTATGCGGAGGATCGATCTTCTAGCTTCTCTCTAAGCTCTGGACCTCTTTGTTTCTTGAAACTGCCCTCTTCTTAACATACCGCCTCTATTCCCACTGCTATCTGCATCTCTCTGCCCAATTTCTTATTCAAGGACACAAGAACCTGGAATCCCAGCAGGTTCCTGCCTTACCCTGATATAACTGCCCGCATGAGAGGCCAAGGATGCTGCTAAGCATTCTACAATGTACAGATGGCCCCAATGGAAAGGGATCCCATTCAAATGTCCTTCCTACAGAAGATGAGGAGGAGGAGTACTCTAGAGCCCAGTCAGTGAGCTTCTGGGATTGCCCTATCAAATCTGTAGAACTTGAAACTTTAGAAACAAAATGTACTGCCCATAGACTATTTGCATCAGCTTGGGAAGGAAGGCTATTCTGCACGAGAGTTCTTGGTGAGTGGATGAGGGGACTCTTGGCTGTTGTAATTCTAAGGTACCATCTTATAAACAAGCTTGCACATCTCTTGTCAAAAATGCTTTATAGGATCGTGCTGATCCCCTTTTTAAACTGAGCTCTGTGTTTGCCAAAGCAGCATTCTGATTGTGATCTTGCTGCTTACGTAACTTAGCAACCATGAGGAAATGCTGAGTGTCTGCCCCCACTTTCTGGAGAAGTCTTTTATCTGCATTCTAGCCAGCTAGCTACCTTACAGTCTTCCTTCTGGTCTCTTGAATAAGAGTCTTACCTAGCACCAAATAAACTTCTGAGCCATTGTTGGTTTCTCAGTGCTGAGAATGCTTCTGCTTCATCCACAGGGGTGAGTTGGAGCCGGGGAGGGGGGTGCAACTCCAGAGCTGTGCATTTTTCTGAAATCCACCAACATTGCATAATGTGCATCCTTTAAATCTTGCTTTACCTCGAGTACCAAAATGCAAAGTGGCACCAAAGACCTTACTGGATGTGCACCCTCAGAAGCCAAATGAACAAGATAACATTTAAACTGCAACTGAAACTCCTTGAGTACATTGTATTCATTTAAACCAAGATTATTTTCTGAGTTCAGGCATCTATTTAAAGTTCAGAACCTATGATTAATATCTAAATTGCTGATGAGCTGGGTTTTTTTTTCCTTTTTTTTCAACCCGACTATTGCCAAGCAATGGCACATCATTAAATGCTGGAGCAGCAAGATTTGCTTCTAAAGAACTGAGCTTATAGAACAGGAGAGGGAGGCAGGAAGGAGGAGAGGGTGGGGGAGTCTGGTAAGCTGCTGAATGGTGAGGAGCACTTTTCTTCTTCTTATACTACAGAATGAAAGACATGGCAGCTCACTTCCCACACCTGAGGTGTTTGTCACTAAAACCACTTCCTTCTCTGATGTGGGTGGAGACAGTCATTTTGCTGCTCTGAAATTTACATCCTATTCTTCTCCCAGATCTTCCCCATAGCGGCTCTTGGTTCACCCTCCCCCAAAACACCCACTCTGCTGAAGGAATTGCAGTTTTCAAGCTGAGAGTCACACACACAGACAGAGGACAAGTCAAGCAGGGAAAGCAAGCAGGGTAGGATCTCTTTCTAAGACTCTTTGAAACACAAAGTCTATTTTTCCAGGTTTCTGACTTTCCCCAGTATGAAAGCCAAACAAAGCAGTGGGCATTATGATAAATGCTATTGATCTCACCAAGTTGCCATTAAACCAAATATGTGGATGAAATGACTGCCTAACTTCATTTCAGTGTGACGTTTACCTGAAATGCACCTCATGGCCCTTCCAGTTAACAGAAGCACCAAGTAATGTAGGTTTCTCCCGGGTTCTAAAGAGTGGGAGGCTGGCATTGAACTTTGTGGTTTGTTGGGCTTTGCCATGACAGATGTTTTAGTCGTGCTAGCCCCAAATTAAAGGATGATGCCGAAAATCCTTGTTCATTTGGAAAAATGTTGGAACAAGAATTTGAAGAAAATGACTCCTTGAATTCTCCAGGAAATGACATCATCCAGCTCAAACAAACAGCACTTTTCAGAGAGCCGCTAGTCAGAGGCACAGGCTGTTCTATATGCCTGGAACTCACCAGGCTGGTGTTCTGGGAAGGGATCAGTCTTCTGTAAGTTATAGCAAGGAGACGGGTAAGGAATTTGAGGGATGAAGGACTTCTTGAGTGGTTATCTGACTCGTTTCCTCAGTCTCATGCATTTCTATTGACAAATTATCCCTAACACCTCCCCAATATATTTTCAAATATTTTTACGGAGTAAAATCTGCTTTTCAATGTTGATAAAAGAAACTGCCAATTTTTAGGATTTTGCTACATAGGACTCCAGATATCTACCAAGGTTGGTACATAAACCTTAGGTTTAGACAGACCATATTTGCCTAGGTTACCTGCACGACTGGGACAAAAGCTCCAGAAAAGATACAATGAATTAGAACCATTTTTGAACTAGCTCTCTTGGAATCTCTCTCTGGTTTCTTTAACAGGATTTCTCTATAACACTAAATGTTCCTGGGGCACCATTTCATTTTTGCTTGCTGAAGGTTGGTTTCTGATTCATCAGTGGATGTAAATATAAATGTAGTCCCAACAATTCACAGAAAAATTTGTCTTTGAAACATAATGTTAGAAAAAAATAGAGAGTAATTTTCTTAGTGGCATTCAAGGAAGCATGACTACTAGGCCACCATGAAAAAAAAAAGCACAAAGTTGCAAAGGGAGAATTTATTAAGAGGAAGACAGAAATAAAAAAAAAAAAACTTAAAGTTTAAAAATGCATGAGAAAGCTATGCATGGTGGTACATGTCTTCAATCCCAGAACTGAGGAAGCAGAGGCAGGAGGATCCTTGTGGGTTCAAGACTTGCTTGATTTATATAACAATTTCCAGACCAGTCAGAAATAAAAAGGTCTTGTCTCAAAAGAAAAAAAAATCTAATTCATAACTCTAATTAATATGCAAAAGAAATAATTAAAAAATAGGACTGACAATAAGCAAAGTGGATTAGCTCTCTGGGGTATCAACATTTGCATCTCTACAATGACAGGTAGTACTAAGAGAAAGTAGTACTAAGAAAGAGTAGTAGTACTAAGTATTGAGAGTGACTCAGGTCCATTGAACTAACATGAAGGGAGAATGGGGAATGAATCATAAAGCTGTAGCTGCTCCAGAAAATAAGTATGTAACCAGCAGGAATAAAACAAAACTTAAAATGTCAACAAAACAAGAGATTAATATCAAGAAAGGCCAAAGTCAATATGAAACAATGTATTACAAGAAAAACAAATATAATAGTTAATAAAAAAATTAAAAATGCTTTTCTTAAAGAACACATATCCAGGGCATTTATAAAACTACATAGACTATTGTGCTCTGAACATCTAAAACAAACAGAAATTAAATGTAGTAAATATACAAGAATAAGTACAATAGTTGGCATATATTTTTTTTAGATATTTTCTTTATTTACATGTAAACTTCTCTTTTCCCAGGTTCCCCTCCAAAAAACAAACAAACAAACAAACAAAAACAACAAGAACAAACCCCTGTTGCCTCCCCCCTCCTCATGCCTGCCACCCCACCCTCTCCCACTTATTGGCCCTGGCATTCCCCTACACTGGGGCACAGAACCTTCACAAGGCCGAGGTCCATTCCTCCTATTGATGATCGAATTTGCTATCCTCTACTATACACATGCTGCCAGAACATTCAGTCCCACCATGTATAGTTCTTGATTTGGGTTGGGTCCCTGGGAGCTCTGAGGGGAATAGTTGGCATATATTAAACATAAACCAGACTAGGTTTATGTGATTTTATTCCAAGTCATCTGTATAGTGAGATGGAATCTTTACCTGTTTATAACTGTTAATAATAAATATGAAAACTAAAGCCATCAGAACATTGCAAGCACAAAAATTAGCATCAAAACATGGAAAGCAAACATTTTAGACAATTGGGGAGTAATTAACAAAACTCAAAAGCGAGTTTCTGCCATGGCGTTTAAGTAGAATGCTATCCATCCATGGACTTATACACATTAGTATAGTGTCCAAATCAGTATGCATTTGTGCATCCTCGCATTTCCTAAGTATAGATTTTAAGGTTTCCAGAATGACCTCTACCAGGTACCTCTAGCTTTAAACATTTTTAGGGCTTCAGAATGGTGGAGTCTCCCAGCATGGTCCACAGTCCCCGACAACAAGAAATACAATAGTAAGGTCAGATACTGTTCTCCTCAGCTCAATCCACTGAGAACGGTCAGAGAAATGCTTGGCCCCCTTGACCTTTGATTCAACAGGAACATGAAGGAGAAGTCTGCTGCCTGTCATAAATGAAAGTCTATACAGCTCTTAAGTAGTCCACACCAGTGCCCCAAGAATAAGTCTGTGGCTAAAAAATACACCGTTGGCAGATGGATAAGAATAGGTCTGTCACCAATCCTGACCCTTTCTTATGCAGCTTGGAAGCCTTCTTGTCATTGTGGTTGATGTAACTTTCAAGTTATCAACAATGACTGTTCTAAGGATGATTGGAACCACAAAATAGGGCTTATAATTATTTTTTAAATTGATATAATAACTTTGCACATACTCATTTTCTTTATTACTTGATAGGGAGGTAAAAAGTAAAACTAGTGATTTTGTTCAATTAAATTTAAATTGTTGGGAAAGTTAGAGTAGTTATTTTTCTATTTTAAAATTTCTTGTCATCTCTGTGTTAATAAAGTATATTCTCAATGCATTTAAAGAAATTATCCTTAGTAAAAAATTTTGGTTGCAATTAAGTGTTCATGGAAACAATGTGTAGTTTCAACTGACCCTTAAAAATGTTTAGTAAGGCTAGCAGAGGGCCTGCGTCCAGGGCGGGCTTCAGCCCCAGGAATCAGGCGGGACCAGCCGGGAGGCATAGGCCTCAGGAATTGCAGTGGAGTCACAGGACTACAGGGATAGGATCCTCTCAGCTTCCGAGTGACACAGCTGGATCAGCGACCATCTCTGCCCCCTCCCTGCTAGAGGAGGGCTTCCCTCCAGGATGAGCTTCAGCCTAAGGACTCAGGTGAGAGCCACCATTTTCTCTCTGGTACCTTTTTAAGGCGGGACCAGCCGGGAGGCATAGGCCTCAGGAAGTATAGGGGCGTTGCAGGGCAGCAAGGACAGGTCAAGCTCTAGTCAGAGACACCAAGAACTTCTAACACCAGAGATCCAGAGATGGTGTAAGGCAAACGCAAGAATCCTAACAACAGAAACCAAGACTCCTTGGCTTCATCAGAATCTAGTACTCCCACCTCAGCAAGCCCTGGATATCCCAAAACACCGGAAGAGCAAGATTTGGATCTAAAGACATATCTCACAATGCTGATAGAGGGACTTAAGAATGACATGAATAACTCCCTTAAAGAAATACAGGAGAACACAGATAAAGAGGTACAAGCCCTTAAAGAGGAAACAAAAAAATCCCATAAAGAGTTACAGGAGATCACAAGTAAACAAATAGTAGCCCTTAAAGAGCAAACCCAAAAATCTCTTAAGGAATTGCAGTAAAACACAAACAAACAGGTGAAGGAACTGAGTAAAACCATTCAGGACCTAAAAATGGAAGTAGAAACAATAAAGAAATCACAAAAGGAGACAACCCTGGAGTTAGAAATCTTAGGAAAAAAGTCAGGAAACATAGATGCAAGCATCACCAACAGAATACAAGAGATAGAAGAGAGAATCTCAGGGGCAGAAGATAACATGGACAACATTGACAGAACAGTCAAAGAAAATGCAAAATGCAAAAAGACCATAACCCAAAAACATCCAGGAAATCCAGGACACAATGAGAAGACCAAACCTAAGGATAATAGGTATAGAAAAGAGTGAAGACTTCCAACTTAAAGGGCCAGTAAATATCTTGAACAAAATTATAGAAAACTTCACTAACCTAAAGAAAGAGATGCCCATGAACATACAAGAAGCCTATAGAACTTCAAATAGACTGGACCAGAAAAGAAATCCTCCCGCCACATAATAGTCAAAACACCAAATGCACAAAACAAAGAAAGAATACTAAAAGCAGTAAGGGGGAAAAGTCAAGTAACATATAAAGGCAGGCCTATAAGAATTACACCAGACTTCTCACCAGAGACAATGAAAGCTAGAAGATCCTGGGCAGATGTCATACAGACCCTAAGAGAACACAAATGCCAGCCTAGACTACTATACCCAGCAAAACTCTCAATCACCATAGATGGAGAAACCAAAGTATTCCATGACAAAACCAAGTTCACATAATATGTTTCCACAAATCCAGCCCTTCAAAGGGTATTAAATGGTAAACTCCAACACAAGGAGGAGAACTACATCCCTGAAAAAGCAAAAATGTAATCTTCCAACAAAACTAAAAGAAGATAGACACATGAATGGAATGCCAGCTCTAACTACAAAACTAACAGAAAGCAACAATTACTTTTCCTTAATATCTATTAACATCAATGGACTCAACTCACCAATAAAAAGACATAGACTATCAGATTGGGTACGTAAACAGGACCCAACATTTTGCAGCATATAGGAAACCCACCTCAGTGACAAAGACAGACACTACCTCTGAAGAAAAGGCTGGAAAACAATTCTCCAAGCCAATGGTCCCAATAAAAAAGCTGGAGTAGCCATT
>JADRCD010201124.1:0-59886 GCA_019843815.1 Montemys delectorum
GTCAGAACCGCAGCAAGCACAAAGAGACTGTCCAAGACAGCTCTCAGTAAGGGGGATGTGAGAGGAGCACTCTCTCTGCTGAGTAAGCCAAGGTGTGCATCACAGAAAGTCATGCACACACTCAGACTTTCAGAAGATCACGGCAGAGAGACCAAAGATGTGAAGGTATTGTTAGCTCAGACAGTGGACCCAGTAGTACATGTCACTCATGGCAAGAGGCAGCAAGGGTCATGTAAGAAAAGGTCCCAGTCCCCAGAAGACCTGTTTGGACTTCAGGAGCTCTTCCAAACATCAGACCATAACAAAGATTCAGTGACACTGGACAGTCTTACAAAACTGCCTGGCAGGTCTCCACCACCAGAGCCAATAGACACTTCAGTAAGCTCACGGAGACAGGCCAGAACTGGTCTGAGGAAAGTTCATATGAAAAATGAACTTTCAGGAGACATAATGCATCCACAAATGTCAGGGGGAATCATAGACTTATCTAGAGAACCAGAATGTGAAGACAAGGTCATTAAAACAAGAAAGCAATCTGTAAAGCGGAAATTGGACACAACAGTCAATGTGCCTGGCAGTAAGAGGCAAAGAGTTACAAGAGCAGAAAAGACCCTAGAGGATCTGCCTGGCTTCCAAGAGCTCTGCCATACTCAAAGCTTGGTAATGGACTCAGTTATTGTTGACAAAACCACAAAGATGCCCAGCAAATCTCCAGAACCTGTGAATACAACTTCAGAGACACAGCCAAGAAGACGACTCAGGAGACTGGGTATGACTGAAGAGCCCATACCACAAAGAAAGACTACAAGAGTGTTAAGGCAAAGCAGAAACACACACAAAGAGCCCGTAGGTGATAGTAAAGGTACTGAAGAGTTTGTGGAATCTTCAGCACAGAAACAAGACCCAGCCATAAGTTTAACTGGCAGGAGGAACCAACCAAGGAGAGTTAAGGAGAAGACCCAACCCTTGGAAGAACGGACCACTTTCCCAGAAGAAACTGCCACAAGAATGTCTTCCAAATCTCCACAACCAGAAGAGAAGAAAACCATAGCAGGCTTAAAGAGGCAGCTCAAAATACAACTATTCAAAATGAGTGTAAAAGAAGAGCCCACAGCACAGAGAAAGCAACCAGCCAGGGAAACCAGGAATACACTCAAAAAGCCTGTTGGTGACAGTATAAATGTTGAAGAGCTTAAGAAGTCTACAAAGCGGAAAATTGACCCAGTAGCAAGCGTGCCTGTCAGCAAGAGGCCACGGAGGGTACCCAAGGAAAAGGTACAGCCCCTAGAATTGGCTGGTCTCAAAGGACTGGTCCAAACTGTAGGTCACACTAAGGAATCAGCAAGTGATAGAGGACCCACACAGATGCCCTATAATTCTTTACAACCAGAGCAGGTTGATAGCCTCCAAACCTCACCAAGACGGCCCAGGACAAGACATGGGAAAGTAGAAGCAGACAAAGAGCCTTCAGCAGTGAGGAAGACAGTGCCAACATCAAGGCAAGCTATGCGATCCCGCAAGATCCCTGAAATTGATGACAAGGGTACCCAAGCTTCAGAGGCATCCATAACGCAGACATTAGATACAGTAGACAAAGTAACTGGCAGCAGGAGACAGCTAAGGACACATAAGGATGGAATTCAACCTCATGAAGTCCTGGGTGACTCCAAAGAAATAACCCAAATATCAGATCACTCTGAGAAACTAACACATGACCTTAAGAGCACTCTACAGCAAAAGCCAGACTCAGTAAAACCTCTTAGAACATGCAGAAGAGTGCTGAGGGTCTCTAAAGAGGACCCTAAGGAAGTGTTGGTGGATACCAGAGACCCTTCAGCATTACAAAGCAAAAGCAACCCTTTCCTGTCCCCCAAGAGGAAGTCTGCAAAAGATGGAAGCATTCGGAGAACCAGGGCTTTGCGCTCTGTAACACCAAAGCAGGAAGCAACAGATGAGAAGCCTGTACCTAAGAATCAAAGGGCTGCTTCCAGCAAGAGGCATGTATCACCTGAGCTTGTGAAGATGAAACACCTGAGAATTGTGCCAAATAAACTTGAATCTGTGGAAGAGCAGGTTAGCACCGTTATGAAAACAGAAGAAATGGAAGCCAAAAGAGAAAACCCTGTCACTCCAGATCAGGTGATGCACATGATCATAGTGGGTGCTTGTAAGGGGGGGTGTGTTTCGCTGCAGTTATTTTTGTATAGCTGGGAGTTTATCCACATATAAATATTCATTTCCTTACAGTTTTCACTATTAATAGCTGTAGCCAGTGATCCCTTGGGGATCTGCACAAAGAATAGACTAACTCCTAAATGTTTTCCTCTCTGGAAAAGAGCTGATCATAGGTGGCTGTAGTAGTTCTCAGGAAGTGAGTGAATCCCATGTATCTTTAGTTTGAAGAATTAATCAGGGAACAGGTGATCAGTGCTGTTGTGTGTATGTAACTGTATTCTATTAAGGACACGGGTGCTAAGGTTTATATATCCTTGAAAAGGAATGAAACGGGGAGGTCACCATGGCACCCCTCAAAGATTGCAGGGCCTTGTACCTTAGTGATCTTTAAGGGACCAGAAGTTCATTTACTGCCTTTATGATGGGTATTCTTCAATGGTATGAACTGGAATGTTTTTTATATGTATTATGATTGACATCCTGAATTTATAATTTATTAGTAGAGATGATTATTTTTCCATAGGAACAAAGTAGTCAAGGCATTGCCTTGAACATCATAGATGACTCTTAGTAAATTAATCAATATAAAATTTGTGATTTTCTCTTTTTATATTTTTGCTTTTATTTATTTTTTCCTGATGGCTCTTTTAGATTTAACTAATTTTGTGCTTGTCTTCTCATTCCCTTAGAAAACACCCCAGCGCTCTAGGTACCGAAAGAAAAACAATGAGAAACAGCCAAGACCCAGGTGTGATACATCTGTAGAAAAGGTTGAGATAAAGAAAAATGAGAAGACTATGGAGACTGCCTCCCAGGAGACAGAGCTGCAGAATCCAGATAACGGAGCCAAGAAGTCTACATCTCGGGGCAAAGTCAGTGGGAAAAGAACGTGCTTGAGGTCTAGAGGACAGACTGAGATTCCTCAGCCTTGTGAAGCAGAAGAGAAAACAAGCAAATCAGGTGCAGAAATCTTGACAAAGACTCAGAAAGAGAAAGGAGCCTCTGGAGATTCAGATGTTAGGTGTTTGAGATCCAGAAAAACTAGAGTCACTTTGGACAGTGAACCTAAACCAAGAGTAACTCGAGGTGCCAAGAAAGATGCAAAAACTCCGAAGAAGGTAAGAACCCTGGCTGTCTTACATTCTATGAGACCCAGAACATTCTAATATTTATGTCCAGGTTACAAAGGCAAATAAAGACATGCCAGCAGCTCCTGCTATGCTAGTGGGGAAAGCCACCTACTTTCTTGTGTCTGTTTGGTAATTCTACTTTGAATAGTGAATTTACCTATTGAAGGTTTCATTCCAGAAGAGCTAGCTTTTTATATCTAATGCTGTTTTCTGATGTTTGTGATGTGACTTATCACAGTTATAGATGACATCTCTAGCCTCTCTAGGTTGGCAACACTTACTAAAACAAAGATGGGCATGTCTAGACCACAAAAGATTCCCTTTAAAATGGCAGAATGAGTTGGCTCAGCAGTTGAGAGCACTAACTGCTCTTTCAGAGGAGCCAGGTGTGATCCCTAAGACTCACAAGGTTCACAACTATCTGTAACTCCAGTTACAGGGCATCTGATGTTCTCTTCTGACCTTAAGCACCAAACAGGCATGTGGTGCACATATAGGTGAAGACAAAAACCATAAAAATTAAAAGGAATAAGTCTGATTTCAAAAAATAAATAAAAAGGCAGCCCAGGATAATGTCTCCTAAGTAAATAAATGGAAATAGGTAAATTCTACTCAGTGGGAAGTGTGTTGTTTCAGCACCGTAAGGTCACAGTATCTAGTGAGAAGGTGCAGCTAGAGCGCACAGAGCAGTGGTTCTCACCCTTCCTAAGGCTGCGACTCTTTAATACAGTTCCTCATGTTGTAGTGATCCCCAACCATAAGATTATTTTATTGCTGCCTGGTCACTAATGTTGCTACTGATATGAGTCATAATGTAAATATCCGATATGTATGATATCTGATATGTGACCCCTGTGAAAGGGTTATTTGACACCCCACAAAGAGATTGCGAACCACTTCTCTAGAGGATGGAAGGGAGGCTCAGGAAAGTAGAGCAATACCTAGAAAGTGGAAGTGGCTGTCTGGAAGCAGAAACTATCTCATGGTGGCCAGCCATCATTATAGATACCAAGACACACCAGGAACTCAGCCTCATAGGCTTATTAAGTGTATTTTATGTTTCCTCGGAACTCTAAGCACAGATGCATAATCCTGAAAGTAGTACTTTATCAGAATGAAATAGAAGAATTAAGACCCTGTTTTTTACTCAAATGATTCTGAACGCAACAGCCAAGCCCCCGAGGGTGATCAGGCCAGGCCATCGTGCCATAGACATTCAGGCCTCTTTTCCTCACTGGTGCTCAGCGGACTCCATACACTGATGAGTTTTCCCAGGACTATACTCTTTGTTGTCTGTTCTGTTGTCCATAGACCCAGATACTGCATATGTGGGGTGTGTTTTCCGGGGTCCATCCTGCAAGTGTGCTGGAGGAGCAAGCCTCTCATCTAGTGTATGTGCCTTTCTAACGTGTGTACAGTAGATCCATGTTAGCATCTACCTGTTATTTTCTAGAATTCAGCAGCATTCACATCCCAAGATCTTCTTGTCCATACAGAGCTTCACACTTCCTGTTTTCTGTCTCCTTTTCTTAACTGTCCATGATCACTCAGAAAGCTGCTTCCAAAGTATGCCCAGCTTCACCCTTGGCTTTTCCTAATTTGCATTGTATGGGCCTTGTGTTTATCAGGTACCAGAACTTCAGGTCTTTTGCTCTAACAGGCTATTGTGACCTCTTGCTTTCTGTAGATTTGATCCACCTTTTAGGTAGATGGGCCTGCCTCCATCTCCCCACTGCCTTAGAGGGCCCACTGTCCTTTTGCAGCCACATAGGAGACCTAGGGAAACAGTGACTGTCCTTTGTCTGTGGAAAGTTGGCTTTAGGACACTTACATTTTCATCTAGGCCACATTCAACTTTTCTGAATGATGTTTCCTACTTAGTAAACCACGTACAGTGATGGAGAACTTGTATGTTTTAGAAACTTGTGAAAGAGTACAGAGTCTAAGTTTAAAAAGCTAAGAAAGAAACCATGTAGGAAGAAACAGCCTTAGGTAAGCATTGTAAAAGTAATTTCCAGCTTTAAGTTTTTGTTTTTAAAAACACATTGGTTTTTTTTGTTGTTGTTTAATGTATAGTGAGTGTTTTACCATATGTATGTACGTATATATGTATGTATGTATATGTGTACCATGTGCCTGCCTGTAGAGGTCAGTCAGAAAAGGTCATCTGGTCCCCTGAATGGTTGTAAGCCACCATGTGGATGCTGGGAGTTAACCTTAGGTCCTCTGTAAGTGCAGAAAGTGTTCCTAGACACTGAGCTGTCTCTTCAGTTCTTCAAAGTTAATTTATAGATGAGAGACCTGAAGGACACCTAGTAAGGATAAGGGAGGGGTTCATGGAGTTAAGCTGGTCACAAAAATTTTTTCTTAAAATTATTTAGGAGCTGTGTTTTTCTTCCCAAACAGGATGAAGACATTGTATACACCAAGAAGTTAAGAACAAGAAGTCACCAGAAAAGTGAAACTATATAGCAAAGACATTTAAAAAGGAAAAGTAAATTTGGCTTAGTGATAAATTCCAGTGTGATTTTTCACCTCCAGTGTAAAGGTGAACTGTAAATAATACTGCTTGTGTTTAAGGAAGGAAGCTTTGAGCTTTCCTGGTCATACTCTCTTCAAACTCCAGTGGAGATGATGAAGGAGATCACCAGGGATCTCAGAGCAATAACATTTTAAATGTTTGGGGTGAGCAGAAATGTGGCCCTCTGTCTGACCCAATAAAGCTCTGTGAAATTCACTGCTTCCTGTGGCCTCTCTGAGCACCTTCAGCTGTCTGCCGTCACAACAGAAGGGAAGGAGGTGTTCCTCCACGCATTAGACATTAGTTGTGTGTTTGTATCAGAAGAGCACACACATGATAACTACAGTGGAGCATTTGGTTTGTAGACTATTACCATTAGTCCTTTATACAAGTCAGCCTGATCCTTTGGGCCTTTGACCTTTGATAGAAGCATCTGACAAGGATGGCTGATGAGCTCCCCTTTAGGGGAAAAGTTGCTATGTTAAAGAGTGATTGGTGCCTGTGCTTTTCATTAGGCATCTGTATTGAATGAATTGGCTGCCTTGCCTCTGGAACCTTTGCTGTTGGGGAGTATGCCAGTCTAGTCTCCCATCCTAGCTTCTGCTTTTACCATGTGCATTTTCTGACCTCTTGCCAGGCAGCACAAGGCCATCCTGGTATCTGGTATGAGATGATTATCTTCCAATTCTCACTTTCACCCTAGACCATAGTCATAACATATACCTGCACTATGCATTTGCATATGCAATTGTGTACTTTTTACTCTCCCCTTTCTGTTTTTCAACAGTAACATATCATTGTTCCAGGTATCTCGGCTGCAATGTGCCCTAGAGTGTGCCCTGGTCAGCCACTGCCCCAACCTCTTCCTTTCTCCATCCCCTGTCTGAGATACGGCTGGGTGGGTATACAGGACCACTGAGTGAAGGCAGGGATTTAACATTTTGGGTGAGTCTGGGAGTTCTGTCATCTCATCTACCTCAGGAATTCTGTAATCAAGGAATGGCAACTGGTTATTCATAAGGAAACAGTTGAAGCTTCATAGAGTAGATGACAGTGGAGCTGGCAAAGGGGATTGTGCAGAGCAGAAGGCACAGGAAGAGAGAGCCCTTTTTACCTGTAAGAGGGTGTGAGGCATAAAAGTGCCCTTAATTGACTTAATCCTAAAGTCAAAGTCTTTGGAGTAACAGGAGCCTTGGCTGTGATAATTGTTCTGATGTGGAAGTAGAAATGTCATGTGTATGTGGGAAACTGTAGTCAACTGCATGCTAATTGAATGGAACACAGTGATGAGGGGAAAGCCTGTTCAGTTACTGGAAATTGAGCTATGTCAGCACATTTTCTCACTGAGGTAACTAATACTTCAAGAGCTTAAAAGGGTTTTCCTTAGGGGCTGGATTAGAAAAGCTCACTCAGGACTGAGGTGATGGCTCAGTGAAGCAGCTGCTTTGCAGGCAAGAAGGCAAGAGCAGATTAGCAGAACCTTTGTCAGAGCTGGGCCTGGTGACATAGGTCTGTAACTCCAGCAATGGGATATGAAGTCAGGTGAGTTCCTGAGGCTTGCTAGCCAACCACCCTAGCCAATGAGGATCCAGTAGAAAGATGTCCCAAATCAACTCAGGCCTCCATACCTGTCTGCTTGCATGGGCTGATGTGTGCACCTGGTATGTATACATGCACACATGTGCAGCCACCACATAAACTAAAAAGCTCATTCGAGGGTGATACCATTGCTCAAGACATTCTTAGAACATATCCTCTATTTATCTTTGTGTGGACATCTGAGAAAGACCCATTTGTTGGTTGATTATAACAAATATCCACAGATTCTTCAAGTGGTTAGCTATGGTCTCTAGCAATGTCAGTTTCCCAGCAGAAAGCATGATGGGAGATTCCCAAGAAAGGGATGCTGTACTTTTTGCCTCCTAGATCCTCTATGACTCTTCCTGTTTTGTGGCTATTTGCTCCTGCCTCTCTCATAACTACTGTTTTCCCTGCCCGGAACTTGACCCACCCCTGCACTTCATCAGTATTATTCATCGGAATGATGAACTTAGCTCCAAAGAAGCTTCCTGACCTCTCGACTCCAGCCACTGTCCCAGGTTGGCGCAGGTCCTTAGTTGCCAGCAGAATCTAGGCACCTCCTGAGAGTCGGCATCCTAAATGCAATTTTCAGCCCCTTGACTAAACTGATTTAGTTTAATAGCATGTAATCTTAGCTTGCCTGCTCATTGCAATGTGACTTGGGGGCAGATCTTTTTCACTTTAACAGGCAGTTTTCTGATCTATAGTGTGATGTTCTCAGCGTTCCATCTCAGGGTAGTTAGGATTAACAGAACAGAATACTGCTTGTAGTTTCTGTATCCTTTGGCCAATGCTTGAAGTCAAGCTAATTATGATCATTTTCAGAGGACCTATACCTCCAAGCTGTGTCATGAGGGGTTTCTCCATTGAGAAGGTAGATGGAAGATTTGGAACACCAAAGTCTCAGCACTAGGTTTTGTTTTTGTTTTTGTTTTTAAATGATGTCCTGAACAGGGAAACTCTAGGCCAGGAATAATACAAAAGATACTACCTCAGTGATTCTGATCTCTTAATCACAGCTAATTTCTCAGCCTCAGCCAGTCATCAGCCATTGTTCTAGTAAAGTAAAAGTTTCATTTCAATGGTGCTGGAATAATGTTAATCATAGCTTATTTTTCAGTCCCACCTGACTAAAAGCTACATAGTCTTAATTGAAAGTATACAAACAGGCCTGGTAGTCTTTGCTTCCCTCTAAAACTTGACAAGTCCAGCCTTCATTTAACATACTTCAGCATCGTCTTTCAAGTTCCCACAGAATAGTTCTCACTGTTTAAGCCCTGGCTGGCCTTGAACTCTGAGGTAAACCTGCTTCTGTCTCTTGAGTACTAGGATTAAAGGCCTGTGACACCAGGCCAGAACTGAGCTTTTAAAAAGAAAAAAAAAACAAGGCTGGGCAGTGGTGGCACATGCCTTTAATCCCAGCACTTGGGAGGCAGAGGCAGGCAGATTTCTGAGTTCAAGGCCAGCCTGGTCTCTACAGGGTGAGTTCCAGGACAGCCAAGGCTATACAGAGAAATTCTGTCTGCAAACAAACAAACAAAACAAAAACAAAACAGGGCAGAGTGAGATCTTGCTTAGCTAATGAAGAAACATTAGCATCTACAAACATAAGAGGCAGCAGCTAAAATACAAGCCCAGCAACCATCACAACTGATGAGGCTTGTTTAGAAAGAAAATGTGTTAGTTTTTGTTTGTGTTTATTTTTTGGGAGGGGGTTGGTGTTTTTTTGTTTGTAGACAGGGTTTCTCTATGTAGCCCTGGCTGTCCTGGAACTCACAGAGATCCACCTTCCTCTGCCTTCCAAGTGCTGGGATTAAAGGTATGCGCCACCACCACCCGCAAGAAAATGATTTTCAAATCACAAATATAGTAGGGCCATCTGATTTATTAAATCAACACAAGAGAATCTTTAAGTTCCACATTGGGCCCAGGAGAATGGTGAGTGTGAGTGGCTTTGAACACATATTAGCTGCTTCTCTCATTGTGACAGATTAGCTGGCAGGGAAGTAACTTAGAGAAGGTTTGACTTAAAGTTTGTGGGGGATACAGTCTATCATAATGAAGAAGGCATGGTGGCAGGAACAGAAGGCTGGCTGGAGCAGGGCTGGGCTATAAAATCTTTAGGCTCATCTTCAGTCACCTCTTCCTCTTAAAGGTCCCACAACTTTCCCAAATAGTATCTAGCTAGGGACGAAGTATTCGGGTACATGAGCCAATGGGGCACATTTCACACTCAGACTACAAGAGAGGGAAAGTTGAAGGGGAGTTTAGAGACATGGGGGTTATCAGAGGCATAATGAAGAACCCAGGAGGGCTGGCAAGGGAGGTGAAATAGTAAGGCTGCTCAAATTTTCTGATCCTATTTGAGTATGGGCATCAAAGATTGCTACCATCTTCCCTCGAAATCCTAGGGCTCTGCTTTCCAGGTTGTCAGTCCTTTCTGGACCCTAACAGAACATGAACTTCTTGCACTGGGAGTCAACATCTGTGCCTCTTGTATGATACCTGCCTACCATAGACCATTAAGACCTAATGACTCTTTGGCTCCAGTGCTCACTCCCCCTTAGAAGCTGTTTCTGGGCCAAGTCGGATCCACCTTTTAAAAGCCTACAGTGGGATTGGAATAGTTTGTTTGGTAAAATGCTTGGCTTGTGAGCATGAGGACCGAGTTCAGTACCCCAAATTCACATAAAGAACATGGGTGTAGTGTCACATTTCTGTAATCCTAGCGCTGGGGAGTTCAGATAAGAAAATCTCTAGTGCTCACCAGCTGGCCAGCCTTGCCTAGTTGGTCACCTGCAGGCCACCTTTCTTAAAGAATTCCTAAAGATGACACACCACATTGTCCTATGGCCTCCACATGTGTCTGTACACACCACACACACATACACACATACACACACACTTAAATCTGAACACAGAAGCACACATACAGGCTAGTAGTTGGAGGTTTATTCTTGCATCAGGATGTTTTTGACCTTGCAGCTCACATGTCACAAGAATTCAGCGACATTCACTGGCATAATCAGAGCAAGATCAAACAGTAAATGTAATCAAGGAATATATGAGAGTTGGAACCATGACACATACACATATAAAGATTGCACATAAATTAAACATGGCTTGGTTACAAATGAAATATATCAGTAAATATACATGAGAAAACAAAACAAAACAAAAACCAACAGCGTGGCCAAATGCTGAAACACAGGTATCCGGCTCATTTTAAAAAGGTTTTAAAAACACATAAAAATACCTTGGAAAACACAGGTGTGCATTCCTCGTTCATCTAGCCCATGGAGAGATAAAAGTAAAGCAAGTCACACAGTGACCAAGGGACGCACCTGATCAGAACACTCAGCTCTGATTACTGTTTGGCATTGAACACAACTGCATGCCACAGAGAACTAAGAAGGAAGGTTGCTGTTGGTGCCATAAACGCTGGACCTTATTTGACTGACAGAAGAAGTAAGGGACATGCCAGGTACACAGAAGATGCTGAGGCCCCCTTTGGAGGCCCCTTGCACGCACAGAGGCTCTGTGTCCTAGGGAGGCTGAATTTGGCTATGGCATTAGCCAAGAGACTAGAGGGATTGGCCCCTCCAAAATACATGTGCTGCCCCAACTGTGCCCACAGGAGCGTGGCTTCTGTTTCTGGAATGAGACAAGCTGTTTAGAAAGAGGCAGGGTTCTTGCAGGAGAACCTGGGGCAGTCTCAAGGTGAGGAAAAACACACATTTGAATACTTTTCTAGACATCCTGAAAAGATCTACTGTAAGGCATTTCTTGATACAAGAGATGCCTGGGATTCTAAGGACCAATAACTAAGCTAGAGCGCCAAGGCACATGGCCGAACTTTGGCTTGGGACCAGTATGAGGTCACCTTCATTCTAGTGGGCTTAATGCTCCATGTCCCACTTCAGATAAAGCAAGGCGTTGAGCTTGGGTCTAAGATGGAGAGACAAATGAGGAGGGAAAGCTCCTCACTCTTCAGCCTTCTGCCTCTGCTCCACTGCTGTTCAGAGAAGGGGAGGTCCCACAAAGCATAGGCAGCCAGCCCTGGCTGCAGCTGGTGGTGGTGACAGCGGCCACTGTATGCTTTCACCCTGCATGCTGGGTGCCAGCTTGTGCCTCTGGATGGAACTCAGAGCTGTGGGGCCTGAGAGAAGCTTGGTGACTTGTTCACCTGTATGAAGCAGTGACAGACCCCGGGGTTGTCCCCCGTACACAGTATAAACAAACAAGGACAAACTGTGCCATAGGCGAGCATGATCAGTCCTCCATGGAGACTGCAAGTAACAGCCTTTGTATTTTCATTTCTCTTTTAAAAAGTTAAAAAAAAAGTACCCAAATTGTGTATGTTCAAAGCCTTCAATGAGTTAGACCAGATGTCTTTTTTTTTTTTTACATTGTGCTCATTTGCTAGGTATTTAAATGCCATAGGAAGATTATTTTTGTTGAAGTCAATGTTTCTACATTCATCCCCCCCATACTTCTACCCCCTCAGACAGTATACCTGTCACTGTCACCTGAGCTCAAGAGGTCTCAGCAGCATTTCCACCAAAGGTAAGTTAGACTTCAAATTAGGATCTCTTTCTCTTATTTTTTAAGTTAAACACCAAGAGGTGGGACATTTAAAAAAAAAAACTGTACAAATCTAGATTTTTAAGAATTCTTTTCTTACAAACCATCTTAACTTTTTACAAAGAAAATCTGACATACCAAAATGGCTGTCAGGACATTGACAGTGCAATTGTTTGTGGCCATTCAACCATTTGTACGTGTGTGTGTATGTGTGTGTGTGTATGTGTGTGTGTGTGTGTGTGTGTGTGTGTGTGTGTGTGTGTCAGAATTCATTTCAATGTGGGAGGAAGGGAAATAGATGTGCATTGAGCCTGTAGGCTCATTAGGGACAGTACAGGCAGCGGTGCCAGTGGGCAGAACATTGGAAATGAGCTTGGGTGGATTCTGAGCCAGGCACACAGGCAGGCAGACAGCAAGTGGTTCCAGGAACATGGCTTGGATGACTAGTTTGGAGAATACTGGAGGCCTGTGAGAATAGATGCCTGGTACAACACATCTCCTTATCAAGTCTATAGTGGCACTACACAGCCTTTCGTAAATAAATGCCTTTTAAAACTTATGAGAAAGTCACCATCTACCCTTGTGCATGTGAGACCTGGATTTGGGTTACAAAACTCTCTGGTTTTTTGTTTGTTTGTTTGTTTGTTTACAGAGTCTCACTGTAGCCCAAGCTGTCCTGGTCTGGCCTGAACCAAATCCTTATGCCTCAGTCCCTCAAGTGCTAATAGTACAGCTACGAACTGCTATGCCTGGTTCCTTCTCTGATCTTTCAAATGTAAGGATGGACCACATGGCTGAGACCTAGGACTTTACCAAAGCCCCCACGTACATTGTTTGCCACATTCCAATGCCCTGGGTGCAGCAAGTTGGTAGGGAGAGTAAATGTGATCTTACTCAGAGTTCTCAACTGTTTTCTCCACAAGGGGTTTTGGGGTTTAGTGTCTTTTCATAAACACATTTGACATGTTAAGAACTACATTTACAGATGCATGATTCGTGACACACCATGTGACACATGATATGTGACACCACATAATGTGAATCTAATAGAACTAAGATACTGACTGATGTTAGCAGAAATATATATCTTCCCAGATAGTATTTGACCTTAACATGTTATTCCAATGTTTAAAAAGGTCATTTACAATTTAATAACCTTACAGCAGGTAGCCTTTAGAACATAACAAAATATATACAAAGAAATTAGGAAGGATATTAATATCCACTAGGAAATAAATTAACATGATCTTTTTTTTTTTTTTACAAAATATACTGACCATTAAATTAAAAAATATTTTAAGGCAGGAATCTTCATTTGAAATTAGCATAGTCAGAAAATATATCGATAAAATCTTGTACCACTTTGTAGCAGAATTCATATTGCTCCTGAAAAGAGAACAAGAGTGTATTAATAACATGTTAATGATAAGCTGTTTCACACATACTTGATGCATGTAATCAGAAGATGGGTGAGAAGCCCAGTTGTCGTCAGTCTGTTGATGCATCAAAGTTTGCAGCTCCCTCCCACACTTCAGTTTCTGTTACATAATGTGCCTCTTAGGCACGAGACTTGTTCTAAACCAAGCTGTTCGTCCATGCGGAAAACATCAATTTTCAGGTTCACACTAGTTTATTTTCAGAATGGTTTTAGGAAAACAACTCTGCTTTTCATATTGACACTGGAAAATATTTTTTTGTGAATGTGTGCATACCTTTGTGCACATTTGCATGTGTGCAGGTACACATGTGTTAGCTTGCATGTGGAGGACAGAGGTTCACCTCAGACATTGTCTGCTTGGTTTTTGGAGACATTTCTCACTGGCCCAGAAACTGCCAAGTAGGTTAGGCTGGATGCTTGTGAGTACCAGGAAGCCTGTCTCTACCCCCCAGGTGTAGGATCACAAATACATGCCATCGGGTCCACTATTGTGTGTGTGTGTGTGTGTGTGTGTATGGGGGACGGGGGCTCCTTTGGGAATGAAACTCAGGTTCTTATGCTTGCAAAGCAAGTTTGTTTGTTTTTTTCAACAGAGCTATTTTCCACGGCCAGGAAACACGTGTGTGCACTCATGTGTGTGTGAGAAAGAGAGAGAGGGAGAGATTTGGGAGTGATGTTTGTTGTTTTAAGAGTTTCATGTTGCTCATCCTAGCCTGAATTTCTAATGTAGCCTAGGATAACCTCAAACTCTTGGTCATCCTGCCTCTATCTCCCAGGTGTTGGGATTATAGGCATATGCCACCATACCTGGATGAAAACTACTTCTGAAGTGGAAAAAAAGAAAATTACCACAGTTCTAACACTGAAGAAGAAAGCTCACACTGCCTAGTTTATAACTTTTAAGCAAATGAAAATCACATGCAGACAACATTAGTTTAGGATTTGCGAGACTAAAGGTCTTAGGTTCATATGGAGCCTTTCCATTGTCACTGCCACAGCCCACCTGTCGACGCACACGGGTCAGGCTGCCTGTCAGGAGCATGTAGAGAAAGAGCAGGTGGGAGGGAAGTCCTCGTTAGGAGGCTCTGGGAAATGATGAAGTCAGCCTCTTACGACTGCACTTGCCCCTTCAACATGAAACGTTTTGGAATTCAGGGCAGACTCTCTCTAACTGGAAAGTGTGCGCTGGCTAATGAAAGAGAAAATGTGGAGCAATTGGATGTTAGGAGACACTCTCCCCCCCTCCCCTGCCCCTGACAAGACCCTTGGAGGGGCCTTGAGGTTGAGGGAGACCTTCCAAAGGCAAATAGACCCAATGCTACAGTGGAGCAGGGAAAGTAACAAGCATACAGGCTTTGAACTTCAGGGCTGCTTTTGAACTCTGTAACTGTGCTTTTAAATGGAAATACGATTTATACATGAGCTCCTCCTCTTGAATCTTGCTGGGAAGGCTGCCCTTAGGAGCAGGGGAGGGCTTTACTGTGAAAGGCTGCAGCTGGGTCAGGCACTCTGGGACAAGAACACCCCCCTCCCCAGCCCTCCCCTGCACCGGGCGCTCCTTTTAATGAAGCTGATGTCAACCGCCTGGAACAATTCTTGACCCTTCTGGAGCATCAGGCCGATCAGATTCTTACCAGGGTTTGCACCATGTGTGGTCTCTGAAGTCTTAAGCTCTTCACAGCTTGAAACACATCGAGGAGTCCCTCGGCTTTCACTCGTTCCAAAATGTTACTGAGTGCTATGAATGTACCTGTCCGCCCTGCTCCCGCGCTGTGGAGGGAAGATGCTTAGTGAAGGCAAAGCAAGCAAGACACGCAAGCAAGACATACATGGGGAAGAGACCTGGGCACTGACTCCCCAACCCTAGGGGAGAACTGAAGTATCAGTCACCAGAAGGCACCCACGTCTGCCTTCGTCTTTGTGAGTGGTGCTGTGCATGTTCATATGCCTGTACATGGACGTGTGTCTGCACGCATGTAGAGGCCAGAGGTTTGTGTGTGTTGCCTTTCCTAATTGCTTTGCGCTCTCTCTCTCTCTCTCTCTCTCTCTCTCTCTCTCTCTCTCTCTCTCTCTCTCTCTCTCTCTCTCTTGTTTTTCGAAACAGGGTTTCTCTGTATAGTCCTGGCTGTCTTAGAACTCACTCTGTAAACCAGGCTGGCCTCGAACTCAGAAATCTGCCTGCCTCTGCCTCCCAAGTGCTGGGATTAAAGGCATGCGCCACCATGCCTGGCTGCTTTTTCTCTTTTGATAGGTGCTTTCACTGCACTGCACTGAGAACTCACTGTCTTGCTAGGCTGGCTGGTTACCAACTCCCCCTCCCCCCCAGGGACTGGTTTGTCTGCACCTAACTTGCACCAAAGACTACAGATGCAAACTATCACACCTGGCTTTTTATGTGGGTAAAGATGATCATACAGCAAAACACTATATTGACTGAGCCATCTCCCAACTTCCTTGACTGTCGCTTAAAAGACTTCTTAGATACACAATACAGCAAGATCCAGCAAGCAGAACACTGCTTCCTTCTCTACACATAACAGAAATGGACGGGGACAACTTAGATGCTTTGATGTAGTGGTCACGACTAGTCTGATTCCTTGACTGGCTGTCAGCTCAGCATTACCTAGGATGCATTAGAGATGCAAACCTTTTCTTTTAGGTACAGGGAGAAGATACCCTAGCAAGTGCCAAAGCCTGGATTCTGGGGTATTGATACCTCAAGGCTACAGTTTGGGGATAGCATAGTAAGATACTCTCTGCTAGGAATAGTGGGTTCTCCTGAAGATGGCATTTGGCCTGACGATCCATGCAGGACTCACACAAGAGGGCTGGGAGAGGCTAAAGGAGACACAAGGCCAGCCTTTTCTAGGAACCTCTGGAGGGGCACAACTGTCCTTGGATCTCTTGGGATCTCTACAAATGGGCCTACTCTGAAGTTCAGGACCTATTGTTGTGGTTCACTCCCATGACTGCACCCCTGCTGTCCCAGGCTTGCAGAACTCATCTCCTGCTTTGCAGAACAAAAACTTTTTTCTAGTTCATTCTCAGGGACCTCTGGAAAGGCTCTGGGACTGAAAACAGAGGTGTGAGCACCACTTGCTGGCCAGGCATGGACTACACTAGGTAGGTTATCCACACAGGGAGAGTGCCCATCTCTCTCATTAAAACGGGGGCTCTTTAGATGGGATAGGATAGTGGGTAAAAATAAAGAGTGTTCCAAGGCGGGAGTCAGATGTTCAGGAAATGAAACAGCCACAGCTCTGGAAGTATAAAAGCATTCTAAACTGCTGCTTGCCAGGGCTTCGCAAGTGTGGACAAGATTGCTGCGGCAGGTAGCATAGCATAGGGTGGGACCTGCCCAGCCAGGGATAGAGGGGAGCTGTACATCTGTCATACATTCACGCTTTCTCCATACGCTTCTTGCCATGAGCCTGGCCAGTTGCTGTCTCTAGGGACACCGGAAATGTCTGTACCCTTGAGGCTGACTGGGTGCATGAGTATTGGAACAGGTTTACTTTAGACATTTCAGACTGGGGTCTGGGGAGAAGGCTCCGTCAGTACAGTACTTGCTGTGCACACATGAGGGCTTGGGTTCAAGTCCCAGATATTACTTTTCAAAGCTGGGCACTGTAGTGAATGCTTGTAATCCCAGGGCCAGAGCAGTGAAGACCAGGAGGATCCTTGGAGCTCCCTGGCTACCCAACATAGCTTAATCAGCAAATATGAAACCAAGTGAATGACACCTGAGCCTGACATCTGACCTTTATGGGTTACATTTATGTAATCTCATAATCATACACACAGAGATACCGGGCTAGACCTGTTTTTGTGAGGTCTTCATATTCTATCCTGTGCTTTTGTTCAGCTGCACTGAATGTTTCCAAAGCTAGGAGAGAGGGTGGGCAATGTGGGGAGGGGTAGCCAGAGTCAGAGCTGCCTTTCAGAGTGAACACAGCTAAGCTGAAGTTGGGGAGTTTGCCTGGGAAGTTTGTGTGACTTCAACAGGATATAGGCCCAGGTGTCTACTCTGACTCCACCTCAAATGTATGCACATTCTGCATGTGTATGTGATTCTTGTGCTCATCTGTGAAGTTGTGGGGTGTGTGTGTGTGTGTGTGTGTGTGTGTGTGTGTGTGTATGTATGTGTGTGTATGAAAGGGAAGGTGACACACCACAGTCTAGGTAAGAGCAGCTAGGTAGCTCTCTCTGTCTGCAGAGTAGGTCTTCAGAAACATCTGACCTGCTTTTTCTGTCCTGCCAGGACAGGGCCGCTGTGAGGGAGGGGCAGCTCACCTGCAGTGCACGGTGATGGGGTGGTTGCCTGTCTGCTGCTGCTGCTTCTGCACTGCTGCGATCAGGTCAATCATGCCTTTGCCCTCAGCGGGGATTCCGACCTCAGGCCAGCCATGGAAATGGAATTGTCTCACCATGCGGACCTGCTCTTCCTGGCGGGCCAGGGGCTGCATATGAAAGAGGAGTCTCAGGAGACCGCCTACATCCTGTCAGGGATCTGCTTGCCTTGCCCATGGATCCTTCCAGATACGGTGGGAGGTTCTGGAAGGGGTCCAGGAGGCCTCTCTACCTTCCTTCAGATCCATTCTTTCTCCATCTCTAGCTAAGGTCACTCTCCCCAGTGATCGCAATACCCAGGAAATGAACCTTATCAAACTTATCCTCCATCAGGAGGCATGTGGCCGCAGAAGCCAGAATTCATAAGATGCCTACCACCAGATACTCCACTGGCCCATGGTTCCCTGGGACTTGGGTGGGTTGGTGACAAGTTCAGGGCCCACCTGGTATATAAGTAAGCACATTCCAAGGGAAGATGCTTCAAGTTAACTAGGGCTTGGGGGATCACAGTGATAATACCTGTTTGAAAGTAACCAGAAAGTCTCGTATGCTGATTGCTTCAGACAGGGTGTCACTCTTTATCTCTATAGTTATATCTCCGTGAGTCACTGAGCCCTCTGTTGGCCAATACTGGTAGCATTTATCCTAGGAGGAGAAAAAAATGTTCGGTTGTTGTCACTTAGGGTGCAGAATTGATGTCGGGCCATTTCACATGACCAGAAAATCTTATGTGAACATGGATATAAATCCTGCATCTGTTGACCATGAGCAGAGAGCAGGACTGGAAAGACCCTGATATTTGGAATGTGGATCCATGAGAGAAAGGAGAATGCATTCAACAGATGAAGCTTGAAGATGAAATCGAATCTCAGGATCACTGTGCAAGGCTGACATAAACACCACAGCTTTTCCTAGAATCGAGCCAGTAAGCAAATCTCACCACCCTATCTTTATTTCAATCTTGTCCTTGAATGTTCTTTTACTTTGAAGAACACTTTTTGAGTCTTACTAAAAAAAAGAAGGCATAAAAGACGGGGGCATCCCCGAGGCAAAGGACAGAAATATCAGACTGCAATGAAGTTCTCTTTGCTTCATCAACAGCTGTCATCCAAAGAGTAAAACAGAGCCTGCTGACTCCAGTTAGATGCAAACCACATGAAAACAGCCCAAGATGAGCATTCGCCATATGTAAAGAACTCTTAAAGCAACAAGAAGACAAAGAGCTCAGTAAAAACACAGGCGCTTTGATGCTTGTTGGTTAATTTTGATTGACACATTGATGGGATTTAGAATCGACTCAGAGACACACCTAGCCTGGTCTGAGGGTTTCCAGAGAGATTCAACAGATCGGGAAATGCACTTTGACTAAGGGTGATACCACCCCTTGAGCTGGAGCCCTGGAGTGAACAAACAGGAGAATCGAGTGAATCACATGTGTCCAGCTGCCTGCTTCTTGACTGCCGATGCCATGTGACGAGATGCCCTGTGATCTGGCTGCCATGACAGACTTACTCTCAAATCATGAGCCAAAATGAACCCTTCCTTCCTTCAGGTGCTCTTGCCTGGTATTTAATCACAGCAGTGAGAAAGGCAACGGGTAAAGAGCAAGGGAAAGCATTTTACACAAGAAAGAAGACAGCCATAGGTATGTAAGGTGATGTTTCACCTTGTAGGAATGAGAGAAATGCCAATCAAGGCCACAGAATGCTCAGTCGACACCCTCTTAGCAAGGATCCAGGTGCCCGGGGAACTCTAGGTACTCCCAAAACCCTGGGCAGACCAATGACCATGTCTTAATCGTTGCTGATATTCACTTTAAAAACCACTTTGGACAGCAACCAGAAATCTTCACTCTTGGACAAACTCTGCAATCTGACAGTTTGTCTACTTGGCACTGCTAACCCCTGGCAGCTGAGAAGCCAGTCATCAGCGCTTATCATACAACAGGATGGAATTGGCACCACCGTCAAGGGTGGAAGAAGGGTTGAAGAAGTGGACGCAGGATGTGTGTTCTGTGGAGCAGAATGCAATGGAAAGGGGGCTGAGTCACAGTCACAGACATAAGCATAGAAAAACAGCAAAGTCACTACTCTGTCTGGGAAAAACCATGGCCTGCAATGGAAATCCTTATATAAAGTTGCAACAGAAGCAAAATAAGGTAACTGTTTGTTTAGGCATGAATATATAATTCTTTTCAGATTTATTTATTTTATGTGTATGGATATTTTGGCTGTGTGTGTGTGTGTGTGTGTGTGTGTGTTTGTGTGTGTGTGTGTGTGTGTGTGTGTGTACCATGTGCATGCCTGGTTTCATGGATCGCCTGGAACTGGAGTTACAGACAGTTATGAGCTTCCATGTGGGTGCTGGGAATTGAACCTGGGTTCTCTAGAGAAGCACCCAGTGCTCTTAACTTCTGAGCCATTTCTCTAGCCACAAATTCATGTGACTTAAAGGTGCCCTCTCTGGGGGTTTATAACCTGGCCTTGAGCTTACCTCTTAGAAGAGGATGAGAAAAATTCCTTAACCTCCTATTGCCTCGTCCCAAGTGCTGAGATGATAGGTTCATGGACCATGCTCAGCAGATTTAATGCCCCACCAACAAAACAAATAACATGTCCACTAGCATAGCTTTAGTCAAGAGGACAGAACACCAGTATGTCAAGAATGTGGAGACACCAGAGTCCCTGAACACTGAAATTGGGAATGTAAATAGGAGCGGGGAAGAAGAGGCTAAGAGCAGGCACTGCTTTTCTTCTGAGCACCAGAATTTGGTTCCTGACACCCATATCAGGCAACTGACAGATGCCTGCAGCTCTCCCTCTAGGGGCTCTGACTCCTTCTTCTGGTCTTCGTGTGCAGCTGCACCCCTGTGCATCCCTGGCTAGTGCATAAAATTAAAAAAAAAGTCTTTAAAGTATTGAATGATCAAAGTTCATGATTTAGAGTTTATATTATACAGCAATGATCATAAGGAAGCGATTTCACTCATAGATATGTAGGTCAGGAACACAGAAGTTATTCCTGCACAAAAACAGATGCCCACAGGAGCAGAGTGGAAACAGCACAAGTGTCCATCAGCTGATGAACTGGGAAGTGTAAGTTGCACAACCATTCACACGATGGAATATTGTGAACAACAACAACAAGAACGAAGTCTGCAATCAGTGCTCAGCCCTAAATGGAACATCTATATCTACCTCTGGCTCCGTCCCAGCCTCACAAAGGCTCAAGGAAGCTGGGGCAGAAATATAAGAGGCAGAAGATGGGGAGGAGGGCCTTCCCGACATGGTATGGCCACTGTAGTCGATGAACTCACGGCAGCCACAGAACTGGCTCTAGACCCACCCAAAAGGAAGCTAAGAAAACCAGTCAACATTCTTACAGGCAGGGCTAGTCGGGGCTCAACAGGTTATAAGAAAAAGGAAAGGGGAGAAGAAGTGGACATGCTCCGAGGTACCTGAGGGAAGGGGAGGGGGACATTGGGGGGGTATGACCAAGATACATTGTTTATACATGCTAAGTTGTTAAGGAAAAGAATAAACTCCAGGTTTATGCTACAAATGGGTGAGCCTTGAGGACGTGGTAGTATATGGAGATTCACTCTCAAAACAGCACACCCTGTGCAACTGCATTTTACACCAGTGTCCAGAAACGTAAGTCAGAGTCAAGAAGCTGGTCAGTGGTTGTCTGGGGCTCGGAGGGGAGAGAATGTGGCGACAGTTAATGGAACAGAATTTTTGAGGTGGTGACTGCGATTTGGAGTTAGAAGACATATTTGACAGCACTATGAGCACATTAAACCCTAATGAACCCTTCAAAAGATGGATTGCTTTCTGGGTGAAGCATAGCCCAATAAATTTTTTTTTTTGTTTTTTAAAGCAAAGAAACCAAAACATAGATTCAGGTTATGGCCATGTCTTGGGGTAGCACTTAGAGAGATGCCCTGTACTGGTAAAGCACATTTTTCTGGGTTTGTGACGTTACTAGGCCATGGGTGGATCTCTGGGAAAAAATGGAATTGTGGAATCTTCTAATTCATTAGGACAGCAACCAGGGACATAGATCAATGTCTGCTTTTATGTCTTGCAAACAGGAAGCAACTGTCCTTTGCCTTCACAGGCTGTGACCTTGACATGTGAAAACTGGTGGAACATCGAGGCAAAGTAAAGATAGCCAAGTCGAAGACTATTTAGGGCCAACCACCCTTCCACTTATCTGAAGCAAAGATGGAGTAAGATCTGAACCATTCCAACCTCCCCCTTCCGTCTCTTCTTCCTCAGTCCTCCTGACTTGGTCTCACCCATGTGTTCTCGGTTCCCACACTGCTGAGTCATCATACCATTAGCTACCTTATACACCCAGCACACAGAGGGCCGCTGCCCCGGCCTGCTCACCTGCTCCCGCTCCTGTACCTCGGTCAGCATGACGATTGTGTGTGACTTCCACTCCCATACCATCCTCCAGAAGTCCTCAACTGTGTGAGCCAGAGGCCCCTGTGTGGCCATGAAATAGTCCTTCTGCCTGTAGCCCTTGAGGGAAATAGAAGTTAGGGGCAGGGTACTTGTCACCAGAGCCACCACCTCCCCAGGCACTCAGAACAGCCTGGGGCTGATGTCAGCAATTCCAATGTTCCACAGCCCGAACAGGGGCCTGCTGTCACAGGTGCATGCCACAGCCCATGGATATACCCATGAAGCAGTTCCTCTTTATCAGGGTGCTCTATACATCCGGCCTCAGTAGCTGAGGTCATCTCTAAGAGCTAATAGAGGCCCAGGGTTACCAGGACAGCACTCAGTGGCCTTAATTTTCCTGGGTTCTGTGTCCCAGCTAGATTCCTATCACAGTGGTGCAGAGGGCCCGAATGTGAAGCTAGAGCACGGGCTTCCGGTCTCAACATGGCCGTTAGTTCACTCCAGTGCAGACAGAAGTGCTAACAGCCATATGGTCACAAAGTTCTCTCTTGTCTCTTTCTCTGCCAGCTCCACTGTGCATGGAGACTGGATCCAGCCGTGTGCCAGACAAATAATTGCCCAGTCTATGTGGGTTCAAGTCACAGACATCACTCAAGAGCCAGCACAAGCTCGTCACATAAAAGTGTAATGTCACAATATACAGATATACAAATGCAGAGAAGCTTTCCACCGTCATGTGGAGACAGACAATTATTCAGCAGTGAGACTAGGCCCCATTTCCAAAGCTCATTATTTGCTAATTTTTTTTTTGTCTTTTAAAAGGTTTTTTTTTGCTTTTCAATTTTATGTGTATGAATGCTTGCCTTCAGGCGTGTATGCATGTGTACCATGTACATGCCTTGTGTCTATGGAGGCGAAAGAGAGCTTTGGTTCCCTTGAAACTGGAGATCCAGTAGTTGTGAGCCACTCTGTGGATGCTGAGGACCAAACCTAGGCCTCGGCAAGAGCAGCAAGTGCTCTTAGTTTATAAGTCACCTTTCCCTTATTGCCATTTTTTTTTTTTTTTTTTTGAAGCAAGGTCTCATGTAGTGCAGGCTGGCTTCAAAGTCCCTATGTAGCTGAGGCTGGCTTTGAACTCCTACTATTCCTGCTTCTACTTCCCAACTGCTGGAATTACAGGTGTGTAACCACCACGCTTAGCTCACTATTTACTATTTTAAAAGCAAAGTAATTCTGCCAAGAAAATGGCATGTCAGTGCTTCTTCTTGTGTGGAAAGCAACATTCACACTCAAGGGCACATATTTATACAGGAAGGAGTCACATGTTGCAATGAACACACACACACACACACACACACACACACACACACACACACACACACAGGGCTGCGATACGTACGTCTATGAAGGATGCATTGATGTAGTCTGTGAACTCTTGCCCTCTTTTCATGGACAGGATTACCCGATTGAAGTCATCTGCAAAGCAGCATTGGCTTTGTCAGTATAGATATCGCCGTGCCTTATAGACTGTGATGGTCCAAGTTAGTTGTGAACTTGGTAAGATCTAGACTCTCAGGGAGATGGGCCTCTGCATAAACTGGTGTGGGGGGGTTATTAATTGCTTACATTAACTGATGTGAAAACCCATCTTAATTGTGGACAGGGTCATTCTCTGGCCAGGGACTCCTAGACTGTGTAAAACGGGGAAGCGAGCTGAGTAGCAGCACATCCATTGCTCTCAGCTTCCTGATGGTGGATGTGATGGGACCTGATGCTTCAAGCTCCCCCTGTTTTGATTTCCCCACCACAGTGGACTGTGCCCTTGAACCCTGAGCCAGAATCAACTCTGCCTTAGCTTGGTGTTTTTTTTGTTTTTTTTTTTTTTTTGGGGGGGGGAGTCAGGGTATTTTATCACAGCAACAGGAAAAGGAATTAAGTCACAGACCAAGAATATTAATAAAGCCATCTCTTAGGGAAGTCTCGGTTACCAAATAGGTTCATAAAGTGGTTTGGGGAAGCTCTGAAAACAATCCAATTATCATTTTCATTTTTCCATCATCAGTATACTATATGCCCAAATATAAGCACTAAAAATACTGCATTTAGGAATGAGGGGAGGGTAACTGGATAGGACCTGCAGCTGCCAAGGGAGACACTGAGGTCACAAAGAATCAAGGGGTGGAGTCTGGGGAGTGAATTGCCTGGCCTCCTGGAACTCTCTGCTTCCAGAGAAGAGGTGGTCTCTTTACTTGGGGAGTTGCTAAGCCTCTGCTCCATGAAAGGCATGAAAAAGCAGTGTGAGACATGAAGTGCCCTCTCTTCAAGCTTGTGTTTCCCACATGTTTCTCCAGCTGTGTTTGCCTAGATATCTCTTCATGCCTTGCTGGCAGGGGCAGATGTGGGTTCCTGTTGACTGTGGGTCTTTGCTTCAGTTATCCTGATCCTCAATGGCAGACTAGTGTTGACTCTCCCTTAGGCAAGTGTTATGAAATTCCCAAAGCGAGTTCTTTTGTTGTTTTTGGTTTTGTTTTGTTTTGTTTGTCCTCCCCCTCCCCCCGAGCCCCCAAAGGGCTCAGCTGAATTCACCTTTGGTCTGATTTAGTCCTTTGACATGTGTATATTCTTGGCCATGTAACTCACTTCCTGCTGTGTAAGGGGGAGGGGGCCTCCAGAGAGCGCTAGTAAGGTACTAGGTCACTTCTGAGGCAAGCTTTTTAGATCCCAGGAAACTCTCCTTATACAGGAGCTCTGGTGTCTTGCATTTGAGCTAGATTCTAGGTACCACTTGAGACCCTCACGGGTCCATGGAGATCCCTCAGAGTGATCCCAGGGGAGTCCTTTCTTCCTAACATTGAACACAGTTCCCAATCGCCCAGATCTGTGTCTAGAGGCACCTGCTCCCTAGCATGATGTACAAAGGTGGATGATCCAGGACACGAGGCCCACATGCCCACTTCCTTACATGGGATAATCTGGATGACACGAGCCTTCTTCATGTTGGCAGGCAGGTTGCCCGTCCTCATGTTCTCCTTCATGATTCGCACGTTGGTCAGTTTCTGCAGCCAAGGAATGCAGTTAGAGCAAAGCATGACAGACCTGAAGCAGGAGACCTGCTCAGAAGTTTGCCTCCGGAAGTTGCCTTGCTATTGGAAGATTAAGTGATCCTACACGTAGCTTCCCCAGGAGCTCACAACCTGATACCCATCACACTTTCTGACCTCAGGAGGCTTCATTTAAGTAGATGCCATTTTCCTTGGCTCCTCAGCCGCCGCCACCCCCAGCCCCTCAGGGCATGGACGTTGCTTTGCAGCACTCACCCTGAACTCTTCCTCCAGCCCGATCTTGTCAAAATGGGTGGCTGTGCTATGTAGCGTCTGCAGGTGCCTCTCCAGGGAGGACACATCCAGCTCCGTGTCCCCATAGAGGTAGTATTCCAGTAAGGCTTGGTAGATGAATGTATACTGAACCTGTAGGGAGACAGGGAGTGCCCCGTCACTGGTAAGATACGGCTGAGGAGCAAGAGCCCATCAGTGATCATGTGGACTGGTTGTCGAGGATAAAGTAAGGTGACAGTAACAGCCACTACCTCAGAGGGCTCCAGGGGCTATGCCAGCTGCTTAGAATCACTGCCATGGCCTATGAACATGCTAAGGATCAGGGTTACCAGTCTTTGAGACTCCTTGGGAGGTAATGACAAAGTGGGAGGCACACCAGGTCTGACAATAGGCATGCTCCTAGCCTATGACCACCTGCCTATTAAAACCAGACCTACTAGCAGGAGAGGATGTGCCTAATGGGGGGATTCTGTGGTGGGGGGCATCCTCTCAGAGGCGAAGGGGAGGGGGGATAAGAGAAGGGACTCTGTGAGAGAGGATGGGGGAAGCATTTGGGATATAAACAAACAAACAAACAAACAAATAATAAACCAATAACAGCAAAAAACCAGACCTACAAGCTGCCCCTGGTGCTGGCTTAAAATTCCAATTATTTGGGAAGCTGAGACATAAAGATGAAAAGTTCAAGGGCTGCCCAAGCTACAGAGCCAGGTCAAAACCAGGCTGGGCAGCTCAGTAAGACTGGGTCTCAGGAAGTAAAGGGATGGCTGAGAGTATAGCTCAGTGGTACAGTGACTTCACATGACAGACCAAGATCAATACCTGTTACTGTAAAAACAAAACAACAACAACAACAAGAAACACAGCCAAAAACTATTTTTAAATGGGCCTGGGGAGTGGTGCGAAGGCACCTGAGTGTTCTGTGATGCTTAGGCCAGGGCAGGAAGAGGTGCCACTCACATCTGTCTGGACCATCTGAGGGCGCTGATTGCGGATTCTAGACACAAACTCAAAGACGTCAACCTTCTGTTCCGAGTGTATCATGTCCATCATGGCATCGATCACAATGAAGGTGCCAGTCCGACCCACGCCCGCGCTTCAGGGAGGAGAAAGATGCCACCTCGTGAGTCACATTCCCCTGAAGTAAATGGCAAGCCTGGAAAGATGCCTGAACCTGGGGGACAAAGGACACAGCCTAGGGCAAAATTAAGTAGGGTGCAACTTGGAAGAATAAGGAGCAAATCTATGCATGGCCACCAGAGGGCACTGCTGCCCTGGTAATTTATCCCGGGACTAGAGACATTGAAGGTGTGTGTGTGTGTGTGTGTGTGTGTGTGTGTGTGTGTGTGTGTCCTGAAATGGAAATTGAGTGATCCTCAAGGTACCAGGTAGAACAAAGTGTAAGGTTAGTGGACCTACCCAGACCTCTCACGCCAGCCATCAACCTGGGCCTGTCAGCCTTGAAGAGTTTTACATATTGGGGGTCTGTTCAGACACCACTTAGGCAGGTGCCCCAGAGACCAAGTGGGGCTAGAATTCTTGTCTCTACACGTAACTTTGGGTATAGCTGCTGCGAAACGTCATGCTCCCAGCCCCAGCGCTGCCCACCCCACTACTGCCTCACTGGCCATTCCCCCGCACTGTGGCTGGCCCCTCCCTGACATACCTACAATGGACCACAATGGGCCCAGCATGTGAGGGGTTGAGTGTCTTCACTTTCTTCAGGAACTTCAGCATTCCAATGGGGGTAAACGGCACCCCAAAGTCAGGCCAGCTGGTGAAGTGTAGCTGTGAGACCAGCCGTGGAGCTTTGCAGCTGTCTGGAAGTTGCTGTGAGGGATAAAGGGATACGTGAGAGATGGGAGGTGGAACCACCTTAACCAGACCACTTAGCATCTCCTTCTGAAGGACAGCAGGGCTCATACCAGATCAGCACCTGCAAACATAGAGAACCCTGGAATGTAGGGGTACCATACCAGATGTGACTATGTACAAGCTCTTGGCTGGCAAAGGGCTTTTTGTAGCTGGCTATACCCAGGCCAGGATCCCAGTAGCCACACATCCCAAAAGCTGGTCTTAATGCTCATATATTCCAGCTGCCAGGCAGGCCTGCCTGCTCCGTCTACACAGTCCCACCTTACTCCTGGGGACCTGAGTCATTGCCAGTATACTCTTTAAGCCTCAAAGAGTCAGTGTGGGAAGGAAGGATGAAGGGTCAGCCTATACACCCTCCCTCATAGATTCTCCAAGCCTTTGCAGCATGCATGGTTCTCCTGCATGCCCCTGACGGTGGAAGATGACAATACCAGTGTGTTTAGATGTAAGGTGTGTGTGTGTGTCTCTCTCTCTCTCTCTGTGTGTGTGTGTCTGTTTGTGTATCTGTGTGTATTCTCAGTATCCCAGCAAGGGATAACAATTTTGGGATGCCTCAGGCACATACTCTACCATTGAGCTAGACCCCTCAGTCCATCCTTTCAAAACTGTCTGCAGTGGCTTCTAGACACTTCTTTCAGATTTCTGCAACTTAATCACGTCAACTGCTCTGCATTTTACTCCTGATAAAATAGCCTGTCTCTCTGCAGTCTTCATTTCATCTGCTTCGTTCACAAGCATTTTGATTGAAGGCTGCCTTGAAATGAGCATGAAAAATGCTGGGGAGAGTCTTGAACCTAATGTTGACACCACTATAAAACAATCCTGTCACCAGACACGGTGGCTCATGTCTTTACTCCCAGCACTTGGGAGGGAGAGGCAGGCGGGTCTCTGGAAGTCTAAAGCCAGTATGCTCCGCACACAAAGTTCCAGGCTGGCACAGATTACATAGCAAGATCTTGTCTCAAACAAACAAGCAAGCAAGCAAGCACACAAATGATCTTGTTTCACAATGCAAGGGTAAAAGATGTCGTGCTAGAACTTGGGTATAGCTTGGTGGCATAGTGCCTTCTTGGTGGAGTGGGAAAGGGCCTCCTTTGACCCCTCTACCTCTCCAGTTGGCTCACCCACCTTCTGGGGAGGCCCAGTACAGTTGCTGGGAGTCAAAGCACCCAGAGCTCTTCAGATTCAGGTCCTTGACCCACTAACCCTGTCCCAGTCTGTCACACGATCCAGCCCTGCAACCACAGCCTCTGTGAGAGTTTCCTGCCACGCTGAGTGGGTGGAGGTGGAGCAGCTGTTCACACTGTAAAGCCCCTCCCCCCAGCCTCGCTCCCAAGAAGCCAAATGAGACATTCGTGTGTACCGGATGGATGCAGAACTTGCGGATGGTATAATCCACCAGGACCACACAGTCCTCTACACACACCCGGATGTTGCCATAGGTCCAACAGCCCTGGTCTGGCCAGTACTGGTAGCATTTCTCCTGTGAAGAGCAATTGAAGGAGAAGAGTCAAAACACAGCTCAGGACATGGCCCTCCACCATCTGCATAAGATCCTGTAACCCCTGTCAGCAGTCAGTGTATCATGAACTGGAAGCATGACTCTGCATGAGTGTGTCTTTTATAAAGGGGAAAGAGAAGCCTCTGAGGTGGCAAATGTGGCTGTGGAACAACTAGAGTGGCTTTGGGGTAGGACATAGTAATATCTTATTTGCTCGCCTCTTCATCTCCTCACATCCTATTACACCAACCATGGCTGTCCCATGCTGAAGCCACTTTAGAATTAGGGAGCCCGACCTCATCAACCATCTGGCTCAACTGAGCCTTGCCTCCACGCTCTCAGAATGCCTTCTCTAAGCATTTCTCTCTGCTCTCCTTCTGATCAGGCCACTCACCCTGTATGGTACACCAACATGGGAACCCCTGAGGTGCTCCAGGCCACTGAGGCAGCTCTTTACAGAAGACAAGCCCCAGGCACTCTAGGCTTCCTGAAGCCCCAGTGCTTACCAGGCAGTAAGCTGTTCATCAGCACAGCCTGTGAATGAATGGTGATCACCCCCCTGCCACCAGAGGGACAAGAGCTGCACAATCTTCCTTTGGAGAAATCTCTCAAATTTAATAAGCCTTCCAGGCGCCTCACGGCTTGTCCTAGAAATGACTAGTGAAAGGGATAGCAAACTGGCCAGTTCTCCAGGATCGATATGCTCCTAAAGTTAAAGGTGCCTGTCACCATGGAGACCAGCATCCCTGTCACAACACTATGGGATAAACATTACCCCTCCCTGTATCCTGACCTAAGCTGGCCTACAGTCACAGGGTATCAGGGTGTGGCCTGTAGTGACACTCAAAGGGTCTGGTTTGGGTGAGTCATGGTTCCTCTGGGGCTCGGATGACTCTCAAGCAATTCTTCCCTGAACGACCCTTGCAAAGATAGGAAAGGGGTCTGAGGATCCAGTGAACTCTTGGCTGTCCCACTCTCAGTTTGTAAGATGTCAGCTGGGTTTTGCAATGCTCTGCCCAGGATGTGGACATCGCAGAGACCACAGGCCACCAAGGAAAAGGAACTCTCTTGAGAAATGACTCCATCTGAGGTAGTGGACATGAAGAGGACCAGCAAGCAGCCCCAAGTCACAGGGCCAGAAAAATATAGCAGGAGGCTGTAGGAAGAGAGTGACGTGAATGACACCACCAGGACAGAGGGGGACAGAAGTCCTTAGGGCTCCTCTGCCTTTGCTTAGGGCTTCAGTGCTGGCCTTTTGGATAAGCAACCCTAGAAAACCTGGACTCTGTGGGCAGTTGGTCACAGAGACCCAAGGTCTCTGGTGAGGGTCAGCCTCCCTGTCTATTGGAAGCAGGGGTCCCTCCTCACAGAACAGGATGGCTATGCGAGAGCTCCACCATAGTTTTGCTCCTGTCACTCTTTCCATTGGTGACAAAGGACAACAAGGGTAAATGTCCTGCAGTAAGTCAGAAGCAGCAGTCCCCATCTCTCCCCGTTGCCATGTCAACAATAAAACAAAGCCCATCCCCCCTTTGATAGATCAGAAAACTAGAAATGGCTACTGGAGGCTTTTCCCTGTCATGTCGGGCATGGAGCCCACCAATTAGGTGCTCTGGGGACAAGAGTTGAGTCCTGTTCTTGTTCTCCTGCACACCCCAGGAATGATTGTTCCACCCAAATCCTGTAGGCCCTGCCCATATCCTCAGTACATGGGGCACCGTTAGGACTAGGCTAGTGCCACCTATGGAAAGAGGCCTTGGGTGGAGGCCCAGCAGGCGGGTACCTTCTGCCAAGCTGGGCTTTCCTACTGGAATATGCTAGAAGCACAGTCTATCAGCTGGGTCTCTCCACCCGAGGAAGCGTCCCTTAGGCTTCCAGTTCCCTTTTTTCTTGGAAAAAGAGTTCCGCGTGAACAAATCTGACAGGCTTCAAGTCTCCCAGGGCTCTGTTGCTCTCCCTTCCAGCCTGCCTCTGGACCAGTTCCTGGCAGTGGGAATGGAGACACAGGCTCCGCAGCTGCTGCCAGGGTCTGCCTTGTTAGGAGACCAGGCAAGTGTACCTCTCATCCTTAGCTGATGCTTCAAATTTTGCTGTTCATTCACGTCTTCTACGAGCCTCCTGTTGGAGGCCTTCTCTCTAGTCTAGAAAAGACCTGCTCAGTGGTGTTCATTGGTAGCCAGGCCTACCACATATGAAACACACTGGTACTTTTCACTTCTAAAATCTGTTCCTCTCCAGTGGGGTTAGAGCCATGGCTGGCCATGATGATCCTCAGACAAAGAAGGGAACCTCCAATTTCTTATGTTGGAGCAGGACAGTGAGGTGTACAAACTCGGAGAACTGACTTCAAGATAGGATGCTGGAAAGGCCTGAGTGCTGTTTGGCCCCCACTGTTAGATGAAAAGTGCTCGCAGAGTAAGCGGTCAGGCCTCCCTGGTGAGAGTGGAGCCACAAGGAAAGGCTACAGGAGCAGTGCAGGGGATTACCTCTTTCCTTTCCTTCAGGTTCGTCAACATGACGATGGTGGCTGACCTTTGCTCCCAGACCATTCTCCAGAAGTCGTTCACTGTCTCCTGCTTAGGCCCTGTGTGCAGAGCAGAGGGTTAGGATGAAGGAGCCATCTAAACTTTGTCCATGAACTCAGCCTTGGAAGGATGACACCTTCCCCAGGCGCGGGACAGGCCCTGCAGCCTGGAAGCTTTCTGTGCAGCCAGGCAGAGTTTGGGTGGCTATGCTGATTCACAGGCAAAAGAAAAGGGGACCACAGGAAGACGGTTGAGGGCCATGTTCGCTCTGCATTCATAGTGGCGGGGGGCCACCTCATCCTTGACCCCCTTAGAGTCACGTGCCCCTCCAGAGTCACTGCTAAACTGGAATGTGAGTGTGAGCACATGTGTGCTTAAGGGGGAAGAGAGGGACAGGGAGAAGGGAGGAGGGGAGGGAAGGGACACAGAGGAAGAGGGAGGGGAGGGATCAGGAAGAAGAACCTCCTCTGCCCTTTGTCCACTTCCTGTTTGAATATGACCCAGTGCCTAGGGTTATAACAACTATTTTGCACTCCTGAGGCTAAAACTTCTATGCTGAAGAGAAGAGGACAGGAGACAAAGAAATCCTTCCTTGACAAGCTGGTGCTTATGAGAGAAATACAGGCCTTAGTGATGTTTCCACCAATGTCTGACAGATTTTTCTCTCGTTCATGGGGGGGCCACGGTTCCCTGTGTGTAACAAGTGCTTTTATTTCTAGGAAATCTGGCCTAGGAGAAGGGGGAAGGGAAGTCACGTTTCAGCTTCACTGATTCCTGGGGAATTGCGTCACCTTCCCAAAAGGATAGCCTCTGGCAGACTAGAAGGTTCTCTAAGCACAGGTTGGGACTGGGTGTAAGGGTAAGGACAGGATCTTGTAGGTGAGCCACAGTGGCTATGACCTTGATCTAACAGCCCCTCCATTCTGTCCTCTACCCAAATCAGGAGCCTTTTGGAGCTCAGGTAGCTGAGAGAAGTCAGTTACCTATTGAACATGAGTCTCAGGGAAGCTAGAAGCCTCTTGTGTGTGCTGTGGACATCGCAGAGGGGCACACAGTGTGGGTGTCTAACACAGTGACACAACGGTGCACACACATGAGAAGTCAATACGAATCATTGGTGTTGTTGGCAATTAGATATTCAAATCACTATAAAAAATACTATGCAGACATGAACGAAATCGAGTGCTTACCTTGAGCTGCTATGAATTTGTTCTTTTCTTTGTAGCCCTAGAAAAGTGAAGTTAAGCCATAATTATCCAGGACTATCTCTGGCTAGGGGACCACTTCGCTTATAGAAGGGGAGGAAAGAGTCACCCGAGAGAATGTAGAAAACAGAAAAAGGACATGACAACAAAAACAAAAACAAAAACAAAATCAAAAACAAAAAAACCCAAGCAATCTTAGAGGTAACTGAGTCCCTTTCCTGCGGCCTTGACTTCTGTGATTTTTGTCCCCCACCCCCCCACCCCCAAAAGCAGACGACATACCAATTATGTTTTTAAATGGGCTCATGTGTTCAAACCCTTTTATTTCTTTATATTTTAATACATTTAAAACTTTAAATGATATTTCAAAGAAAACTAAATTCCACGGCCCGTTGTGGTTTATTTAGTCAAATGCAACCGGTGGGTTTAGTTTGTCAGTACTGTAAGAGTCTGGACCAAACACCTCCAGCATGCATTGCGGTCATTAGCCTCGCTGGATTTGTTAACTTTGTGACTGCTGGTACAGATGCAAGCTGGGAAGGCACAATGGCCTCATGCTCTCAGGGTGACCTCAAGTGCTCAGAATCAGAGCAATGGGCGCCTACACATCACGGTTTAGACTCAGCCCCTGAATGCCTGGCTTCGGCTTCATGCTAAGCCAGGGGAAAGAAGTCAGTCAACTTACATCTATGTAGGAAGCATTGATATAGTCAGAGCAGGGGATTCCGTCCACTTGGCTCAAAATCACTCTGCAATGATCATCTGGGGAAAGAAGAAGAAGAAGAAAAAAAACCCTGCGATGTTAGAACAAGGAGCTACAGAAGCCCTAAGAGTCAGTTACTGGAAGGACATAACCAGGTCTCCCCTTGAGGTCAGGGTAGGGTGCCCCTGTCTTGTTGAGCCCTGCATGGTTCACTTGCACCTCAGCTAGGGGAGGAAAAGAGGAGGCCCCATGATCACACAAACAGACAGAAGCGAGTGTAATGATCATGTTCTCACAGTGCGTCCAAACATTAACAACTGCAGGTGCACACAAGGGACCTCACGATACATAACTAGGTCTTTTCATTCCAGCTTCCAGAGAACATGTGGGTAAAGGGTTTGGAACGCTGAACTCCAAGATCCATCCTTCACCCTCTGCCCCAGTGCTGGAGGGTAGCTGGATTTGTCCATATTAGACCATTGACTGTGGGAGTCTAGGCATTTTTCAGAGTTGGAAGGAAGCTGTGTGTGTGTGTGTGTCTGTGTATGCATATTTGTGGTGCTGTGTGTTACACACATGTGATCTGTGTTAAGGATGTGTTGTATGGTATATATATATATATATATATATATATATATATATGTATATATATATATGCTGGGTTGTGTGTGTTGAGAATTAAATATGCTGTATGTGTGTGGTTTGTATATTTTTGTGATATTGTATATTATACATGGATGGTATGTACATATGCTTGAGTGTGTTAGGTATGTGCTGTATGGTAGGACATGATGATTGTGAGTTTATTATGTGTGGGGTATGGCACAATGTGTATATGTGGTGTGATATGTGTTATAGTGGACAGCTCGTGGTGTCTGTGGGGTGGTAATATGTGGTGTTAGGTGTGGGGTGTGGGGTATTGTGATATACTGCATATTAGGGAGCTGTAGTCAGGGCCGCACTATAATCGTGACCCTGGTCCTCCATGGGCCTGTGTTCTACAGAGGCTGCTGCCATGTCACAGCATCAACAGATTGTGTAAAAGGTGGCTGGTGTGGAAAGGTCTGTAGTCCCAGCACCGAGGAGGCTGAGGCAGGAGGATTGAGAGTTCCAGGCTAGCTTGGGCCTTGGCTGTGGTGGCCCTTTTTACATAGACGGCTATTGGCTGAGCTGTCGTGTGTTATCTCAGACTCCCTGAGCTTCATTGCTTAGCTTCATCTGTCCGACTCTGGGCAGAGGAGGGGATGGCACATCTCTGGGGACACTTACTAGCCCACACATGCTGACTAGGATGACAAACCCAAATCCACTGCCACATATCGACACACTCCTGTTCAGGGGCTCAAGCTGCGTCACATGTCACTCTGGCTGAAGAGGTTTTAGAATGACTTACACTGTGGGACAGTTATGGAAACACAGGGCAAAATGGCATCTGCATGGCCTTGGACCTTCACATCTTCTAACAGATTCCTGAGTCTACATTCTAAAAGTCACACTTTGCTGTCAAAACAGTACTTTCTAAAATTACTAGCAGTGGCATCCTCCCAGCAGAGGCCCATTGGGCTGCTGGCCACAGAGAGTCCCCACAGGCATGCAAGCGCTCAGCCTTTTGGACACAGAGTGCCCCAATCTTTGGGAATCCCAGGCTAAGCCAACATTGCACTTCAGTCCAGGGGCATCTTTGAACCTACTAAGTCTGTCCTGGCTTGGGGTGTACTAGGAAGGGCAGGGAGCACTTGGAGCTGTGGGCACTGGGTCCTCCCAGCCCACCTTGCTGATCCTAATCTGGCTCCATGACATTCAGCCCATTGTATTGCTTCAGCAGGATCGACACCTCCAACATAGCCATGTCTCTCCTTAACTGGATGCTAGTCTTGGTCCTCAACAGGCGTGATTCCATGATGCCGTAGAAAACTCAAACAAACAAGGGACAGCTCACTACCCCAGTGAAACACACCATGTACCCACAGTCCCAGAGAACTATCAACACCCCAAGTCAGGTGTTACTCCTGGGTAGGGAGGGATGAGGCTGGCCCTCACCTGGGGCAGGAGCAGGTGAACTTCTGGAGGGCGTTGAGCAGGACTGTTTAGAGTGCTGTCACATTTTCATATGGGAAGAGGGCAGGCTCATGTATAGCAGGAAGGTTTTGGAAGGCATCTAGCCTGTGCTAGAGCAATTCCTTGGTGAGCTGAGCACCCCACCTGTGCCTGTTGCAGGAGCTTAGTCATGAGTTCTGTTCTGGAGCTCTCACCAGGAACTAGCACTGACTTCTCTGGCTCTCTGGCTCTTTTTCTGTCTGTCTCTGTCTCAGTCTTTCTCTCCTTTCTTTTCTCCCCCTTTCTCACTCCTGTCATTTCCCCTCCCTGATTCTGACACGGGGGCTTGCTTGCCATGTATCCCAGGCTGGTCTCTATCTGGAGAGCCTTCTGCCTCAGTTTAGAGGCTGCTAGGATTCCAAGCATGAATTGCTACCAATTCTTGGTTAAGACTTTGGGTATGAGCTTTAGGGAATAGTAGGTGTAGTGGCTATTCCTGGTTGTCAACTTGACTATATCTGAAATGAACTACAATCCAGAATTAGAAGGCTCACCTGCTGCCCTAATCTGGAGGCTGAGAGATACAAGTTTCTGACCTGAATCTTGGCATAGAGACCTTGAGGAATAGTGGCTATGAATCCCAGAGGATTAACATAGAAAGCTCTATGAGTTCAAGATCACCTGGGATTAAAGGTGTGGTGGCATAGTGGCTATGAATCCTAGAAGATTAAGACTGGAAGATCAACGAGTACAAGCAAGGTCATCTGGGGTTAAAGGTGTGGTGGCACACACCTTTAACCTGGGCCACACTTTTTGCTGGAGACCTATATAAGGACATTGGAAGAAGCAAGGCTCTCTCTGCTTTGCCTGCTTGCCTTGTGGGACTGAGCAACTGCTAGATCCTTGGACTTCCATTCACAGCTGCTGCCGACTGTTGTTGGGAGTTGATTGTTGGGAGTTGGACTACAAACTGTAAGTCATCAATAAATTCCTTTACTACATAGAGACTACCATAAGTTCTGTGACTCTAGAGAACCCTGACTAAGACAGTAGGTTTAATGATAAAGAGGGAAAGTTAGGCAAGATGCCCTGAATGTCTTTGGCCCTAAGGTAGTCATAAACACATGAGGGCCAAACCAAGGCATAAATTAAATTCATCAAGGAAGGTGAAGTATTAAATTAGAAGTCAAAAGCTGGGCGGTGGTGGTGCACGCCTTTAGTCCCAGCACTTGGGAGGCAGAGACAGGCGGATTTCTGAGTTTGAGGCCAGACTGGTCTACAGAGTGAGTTCCAGGACAGCCAGAGCTATACAGAGAAACCCTGTCTCAAAAATACCAAAAAAAAATTAGAAGTCAAAATGGATCTTTGAGAATCACGATTATCAGTTGACATAAATTTCTCTGAAGAGCCCAGACATCTTTTTGCTCTTTGAGCTATTGAGCCATGGCAGTAGCTTCCTTGGATCTCCACAACCCACCCAGCAGTAAAGCTACTGTGTCCAGAGTCTAAACTTGGGACGAACCACCCTCAAAGTCTGGCACTCCCTTGGCCCTGACAAACAAAAACCCATTGGTTAATTGCTCTAGGTTTAGTTGGTTCCTAGAATCATGGTAGCCTTTACAAAAAAGTCACTTATACATGAACGGCAGGGAAGAACTGCTTCCAGAAGGTGCTAGAAGTCTAGGATCATATATTGGGCAGCTCGCAGCTCCATGTACACACTAAAGTTGACTGAGGCCACACACTGAAGTAGACTGAGGCCTGCTTTCTGACCCCACCAGGCATTCCTTAAGAGCAAAGGTCTATGGGATCAGTAGGAGGCCCCTGTTCAGGATTCAAGCCAGAGCTTAGTGGAGCTGAGGCTGCTCTTCTGTGGGCCTGAAGGGTGACTCTGTAGTTGGGAGGATGGGAGGGCTGTGGGCTTGGCAGGGTGTCGCAACTCTCCTGGGCCAGCTTTTAAAAAGTCGGCTGGGAACATGCAAGGTTTGCCCTGGCAGTGAAAGAGGCACCTCAGGCCTAGACTCAGCCAGCAACGGCAGGTCACAAGATGCCCAGACCACAGCAGCCTTCCCCCTAACTCTGACACTTCCTTGGTAACCACACTCCCCAGCTCATGGTTGCTGTTTCCTGCTGAAGTTAAAATTGGGTTTGGGTTATCCCTCAAGGATGCCAAACCCATGTGGGCTTTTCATTCTACCATCTTGGTCTTTGGTTCTGGACCATGAAGCTCATTGAGGATTTGTTCCTGGTTTAATCAAACACTAACTATGAAGGAAGGTACTGCTCAAGGCCACCAACAGGCCTAGACTGATACTCAGGGCTGAATCTGGCAGGGGAGGCCTTGCCGGCTGGTGCCTAAGTCTGTGAGAAGCGTTCTTGGCCAGCTTGCTTCCTGTATGCTTAGCAACCAGAGTGGCCGGCAGCAGCAAAGATGCCCACACCCTGTGCAGGGAAATGGGCACTCAGTCACCCAGGCAGTGTGGCTCTGGATTCCCTGGGACATGTACTGAACAGTCACAACGTAATCACCAACGAGCTCTAAAGCAGTGCCGAGTGAAACCCACATGCCACACAGATCATGCAAAACCAAACAATAAAAGACAACAACAACAACTACAAGTCTTACTGGGCAGAATGTTGGGGTATCTGTTTTTTTCTCTGTTTTCTTCTTTATTTGCTAGTTCAAAGGTTCCTTGTATGTGTCCAGATGGCAGTGACTGGAAAGAAACAGAGAGTTGGTTGAACGCTAATGAATCTAAATCCAGGTTCCCATCGGCTTTGCTAACAAGCCCAGGAATTAATACTAACATCCTTCCATGGTCCATGTCTCTCTTCAGGTCCCACACCAGACACTTGGGAGACAATGAATGATACACAAAGATGGGCTTTCTTCAGAGTCTTCTGTCTAGATCCTAAACTTTGTGAGGTCAGGAACTCATTCACAACACAGCATATCATGCCCCAGTCTACACAGGCCTTGGCCCAGGCAGAGGCTCCTTGGGTACAGGTGAAGTGATCCCAAAGGAGTTCTGATGCATGGGACAGAGGAGCAAAGACTACCAAGAAGGAAGTACTGAGACCTCTGGACTGAGCTTCAGGAAGGAGCAGGGTCCTGGAGAGTGAAGACACAACCCTCATCATCCCCAGGACTCAGCTGTCTCCGTGGTCAGCAGGTTCAGGCCGAGAAGCTCTATAGGAATGCTGATTCTCCTAGCTCCCAAGGACCCCTAGGAGATTTGGCCTCTTTGTGGCTTAAGATGTACCCCATTCATGACCGCTGGCCCCAGCCTAGGAGTATCAGTGCGAAACAGAAGTTTCACTTTGCCACGATGCTAAAACTGAGAATCGTCACATCTGGGAGTAAAGTGGACACGTGGGTTTCTACTTCCTTCTACCACAGAAGCCACCTGCCTCTCATATTTGGTTCCCTCCAGTTGTTTGCTGTTTGCTTGCTTCTGGGCTCCTCCTCTTTGTGCTCAGACAAGCCAGGGTAAAGAGCAACTTGAACTTCAAATCATGCCCTTCACCATTAAACCTGCCTCTGGTTGGATCTAGGACCACCGAGCACAGAGAAAATACATGGCTTCCCTCACAACTAGCCTATGAGCAGATGACATTGGACCAGACCAAATGAAGAGTGTTAGAAATGTGCTCAGCATCACGTGACTGAAAAGATAGACCTTAGAACTATAGCCTGAAAGGGCCCCCTTGCTCAAGCACAGGGAAACATGAGGGCCTTCTTGCTCTCTGCGTCCCCCATACATAACCCCAGACCCAAGCAAGTTGAAAAGTTCCCAGCTTGTTTTCCTGCTGTCAGAGTTCCTCAGATTTCTCAGCTGCTTGGTAGCCCCAGAAAAGTAAGAGTGCTTAGGGATGATTAGCCAGCAGTGACTCTTTGTGTACACTCTAGGAGGTCTGGTTTGTTCCATCAAGACCCAGAGGACATTGGACGGCTCTGGTTTGCTGAGACTTCTGTCAACAAACAACTCCCTCTGTATGGATTACTACTGTATCATAGGGAAGTTCCTGGGCCGGTGGCGGTGGCTTGACACAGCTTGCTGGGTCAGAGCTGGGGAAGATGCTCACCAGAGAGAGGTTTTCACTGCGCAGGGGCCTCTTTTTCTGGGACTGAAGTCAGGAACTGGAAACAGGATAGAGAACTACCTTGCCAGGAGGAGCCGGCAGATAGCATCTTATGGTCATGCTACCTGTTACTTAATTGGTTTAAGTGTTATCAAAGCCCCACGGGGCAGGGAAAAATCCCTACTTCACAGGTGAAGAAACTGAGGCAGAGGTTAAGGGAACGGCCCGAGTCTTCTGGGCAAGGATAGTACACAGACAAACCGGTTTCAACACTCATCCCATTCTCCTGATGATCTCAATGCCAAAGCCTTTCTCATCCTCAAGTTCATGGCCACCTCAACCTGGGCTTGACAGTACAGGAATGTCCAAATACACTTTGAGACTTCTCCACATCCCTTCCATGTCCTTCAGGAGAGGGTGTCAGACCAGAGAAAGGGAGGGGAAGGACACTTAAATGTGTTTTCTGAGAACTAGCTTGGCTGATTTGGACAGGAGAAGGATGTCGTAGGAGTGTGGCCATGGGTGGACTCAGCTCCTCATTGGAGAGAGGAGCCAGGCTGCATGCACTCTTACCCCACACTGTATCTCTACAGGCAGCAGGACTCTGCATAACAGAGGCAGGGTGGGAGGGACATGACAAGGAATCATTTTCTTCCAGTATAAAATTTATAGGGGCTCCAGAAAAAAAAAGCCTCTGAGGCACCATCTTTTCTATCGTACGTTTTCTTCTTAAAATCTAGATAACGTTTATTTGTGTGCACATGCCTGTGCGAACACACGCATGCCACACCATGAATGCGGTGATCTGAGGCCAATTTTCAAGAAACAGCTCTGTCCTTCCGTTATGAGGGTTTCAGAGATTGAACTCAGGTCATCAGGCGTGGCGGTCAGTGCCTTTACCTGCTGAGCCATCTCATCATCGGTCACATCCTTTCTAAAAAGCTAACTTAGTGTTTAAAATTCATAACAGTGAAAACTGTTCAATAACAGCTCACTACAACCCACAGAGCCCCGGGCAGCAGGGAGATACAGAGACATGGTTCTCTCCTGATAGTGACCAATCTGTTCCCCTCACCATCGTTTGCCTTTGTTTTGATATTTTAAATAAGCTGTTGAACCAGGGCCTGTCTTGCCTGCTGTGCTTTTCCAGTCTTCTTGAATTCTGTACCTGAGCCAAGTGCCCCTTACCTGCCTCATCCTGCTCCTGGCCTACTCCAAGACCCTCCATTGGCTGTCTGGTCACTGGCACCCCACATATGACAGCAGAACTGGAAGGGGAAGTGGGAGACACAGGGAGGGACAAGCTCCTACCAGCCATGTGAGCGACAGCTATTTTAAAACTGGAGAATTAACTTCTGGTGTTAAGTTGTAAGTTTGCAAAACAAGTGTTTGGTGCTGTCTTTCAGTATGACCTAATTTAGAGAGAGAGAGAGAGAGAGAGAGAGAGAGAGAGAGAGAGAGAGAGAGAGAGAGAGAGAGAAAGAAAGAGGAAAACACATTGGGCAGCAATAAAAAGGGAAGCAAGCTAAAGAGGAAGGAGTAAGGCTGAAAATCGAGTAAAGCGCAGTGAAGCCCACGACAGGCTTCCCATGCCCTCTCAGGCATCTCTGTGCTGTTGGCTCCCTCTCTACAAACAACCACATGGCACTTTTTTTTTTAAAAAAAAAAAATTCATCATCTGGAAGGCTCACATCTGTGCTGTTACAGAGCCTCCACCCCCAGACACTGTTGTTGGAAGTGACCTGGAGTACAAAGGCTGTTATGACAGAGCTAGGCCAAGGCAGCCATCCAGGAACACCCACTCTTGCTCAGGTCCAACATTCAGTTCCTAGCCCTGCATACAGGGCGAAGACTTGAACGAGCCTCCTCAGAATGCCAACAGTATGGTGCTCTGTGTTCAAAATAGCACTTCATGCCTACCCATCTGATAGTCACTAAACAATTGACAACTTAGGGGCTGGCAAGATGACTGAGAGATTAAGAGCTCTTTCTGCTCTTAGAGAGGACCTGGGCCCAGTTCTCAGAGCCTACTTGGTGGCTTACAACCACCTGTAACTGCAGTTCTAGGGGATCTGATGGCCTCTTCTGGCACTGCGTGCATGTGGTGCACATGCATATATGAAGCACTCACACATACGTATAAAATAAAACTTAAAATTAAAAAAAAAAAAGGAAATGAAAAACTCTAAGGGTTAGGTGACCAATCTGTACTGTGTCTTGAGTTGAGAGTTCTGAGAATGACTACGGAGGCTGTCAGTGGGCAGGAGCATGTCTCAGTGAGGCTTCTGCTCCTCAGAGGCTGCGGGAGTGATTCATCCCGTATAGCAGAGACTCGCACACCCTGAATGTAAGCTAGTGTCCTCCGCAGACAGTCTCTCTCATAACCAATGTACCGTGCCGTGATGGTTGCTCAGAGGGACCAGTGCTGGTCTGATTAGAAGCTGGACCTCTTGGGGACCATGACAAGATGCTTTGTGGGAGGTTCTCTGTAGCCTTCAGCACAGAGCTGCCACCTGCGCGTCGCACTGCGTGGTGGAATAATGTATTTATCACTGCTGCTGTCATGCCATGGTACCCAATAATGGAGCTGGCAGCAACCCCCAGGAGCATTAGGCTCAACCATCTCACTTCATAAAGAACAAGGAACACCAGGGAGGGGCACTGCACTAGTGACTGGGCTCTCCGGACCCCACTTCTGAGCAGCATCGCATGTGACGCAAAGTCCCCAAGTCCCTAGAACTACTGGCTCTGACTGTCCTGCTGTTCCTCTGGATGACTGAGACCTGGGACACTCACATTGAACTCCTCTCGGAATCGCTTGCAGTCGTCCGCAGATCTCACCCGGATCTCCTCCTCCAGGTGCTCCACGGGGATGGGGAAGTATTTCTTGGGACCTGATGGAGATCTGCTCAGCAGCATCACTCTCTGCTGCTCTGTAGGGCCAGGAGCAACAGAGAAGCCACTTAGTTCCCTTGCCCATGGCTGACTCATCCCTCAGATGGTCTGACAGCATTCCTAATGGATCTGTACAGTGGGAGGGGACCAATCCTCTCAAAACGCTCACCCTGGGGCTAACCCAGCCCTAAGCAACTGAACCAAACATCTGCTCCTCAACACACCCTACTTTCAGCAAGTGATGGCAGCGTTCCTGTCCATCATAGACACCGTATTCTTGATCTTGCTTGTGAGCTCACCCACCACTCAGCCTTCCCTCTAGCCTATGTTCCTTCCACACAAGAGCCACGGCAGCTTCATGCTACAACCAGGTCCAGAGAAGAGTAGTCATAGGGCTCTGAGGATAAGCTCAGAATAGATGGGGAGGTCTGCCAGGATCTCTATCTTGCAGCCTCCCCTTCTTGGCAACACACAGACCTGCTTCCTTAAATCTCATGCATTACAGTGCAGAGAAACAAACCATCTTTGAGGCAGGGGAAGAGGGGACACTACCAAGGAGAGGGTGGGCTGTGGGGTGAGGGTCTTTGACTAGCCCCCCACATGGCACCCCTCCCCCCACCGCAAGCTCAGAGTGCAGTGCAAGCAGTGCTAAGGATCAGCGTTTCTCTTCACAGAGGAGCTGGCTTGATAAGGTCAGTAGAATAAGTCAGCTGTCACCTTTGCAAAAGGCCATGTCCCGTCTGCAGAGCTCACTGAGTCTTTGCTCTGAGATACCATTCGGCTGCAGCCAGGTAAGCTGGTAGAAGCCTGTGGGGCTTCTTACCCTTCCCGGCCGGCCACACTCTTCCCTTTGCACTGGAATGTGTGGGGAGGTAAGAAGGGCAGGATGCAAAATGGAGATGCACCGGAGCCGTATGATAGTCTATGCAGACGTGCAGGTCCCCCAAGCCCTGCAATGCTACAGCTCAGCCGAGTCCTCTCTTGCTCATATTCTTCCCACCTGTGAGGTTACATTAGTTCCTTTACTACCTTAGGGGAGTTCTAACGTGTCGCTTGAGTTCTGATGGCATGCATGTTACCTCAAGGCGGGCAAAGCTCTGTAGGAAATTATAACAGAAAGCTGGAACCACTGTTGTGAGGGAGCCAGTGTTTTGTGTTTTTAATTGTCACTAAAAACCAGAGACTTAGCATACACTGGGCAAGTGCTATGCCACTGAGCTGTATCCCTAGGTCCCTTGGTCATTTGAAGAAGGCTCTTCAGGTTTTGGTTTTTGTTTTGTTTTGTTTTGTTTTGTTTTTGTTTTTGTTTTTTTTGTTTTTTTTTTGTTTGTTTGTTTTTTTGGTGAGGAGAGGGGAGCTTTTCTAGACAGGGTTTCTCTGTATAACTCTGGCTGTCCTAGAACTCACTCTGTAGATCAGGTTGGTCTTAAACTCAGAAATCCACCTGCCTCTGCCTTCCAAGTGCTGGGATTAAAGGCATTGCCACCACTGCCCAGCTAAAAGGGATCTTGTTATGTAGTTCAGTCAGGCCTTGGATCTGTGTTGCCTCTGCCTCAACAAGTGCCTTCGAATACTAAGATTACAAGCTCGTGCCACCCCCACTCAGCTAGAACCTGCATGTTTAAAACCTTTGCTTTGTCTTACCATTGAAACACAGAGAAAGAAAAACAAGCTTTTGTAAGCCACGTTTACAAGTTAGAACACAGCTGGAATCTAAGTTAGGCATGTCCCCTAACTGACGCTCCTTCTCAAGAGTGAACAGCTTTGGCAGAGTGGTGCCTTTTCCAGCTTGATCCTGACGTAGTACCGTGACATCTGAACACCTCTCATCATGAGTTAGAACCTTATCACAGGATGATTTCAAAGGCCTCAATGAAAAATGTTACTTGGCAAAGCCCTACTATACTGACAGGATATGAGTGGTCTCTTAAAAAAAAAAAAAGAAAGAAAAAAAAAGAAAACCCACAAAATTGAATGTCTCAGACATCCGCTCTCCTCTCAGGGAAAACGACCTCTCGCGCTAAGTTCTGAAACAGAGATTCTGTGTTACTAGCAAGCGGCAGCAGGAGCCCAGGAAGAGCTGGAGAGAGAGGCAAGCTTGAGTGACAGCCCAACGCCTGTCTCCCGTACCGAGACCCAGTATGCAGTACCTTGCTCTTCTAGGATCCCGTTAGGCATCTTCTTGTCGTTGCTGCTGACCACGGCCTTCCTCTGCTTCCTGAACCTTAGAGGCACAAGATGTGTTAGGTCTCAGCACTGCGGGAACCCCCAAGCCCTGAGTGTGGTGATACCCACCAGGTGAACCGGGAAAAGCTCTTTCTGCTGCTCATGGCTGAGCTGTGTGCAGCTCAGGCCTGGCCAGCCGGTGTCTGAGCTGTTTGGGCCCACACCCCCAGCCTCCAGCACACTCATTTCCTCATAGGAGCTGGTTAGAGCACGTCAGTGCCTGGGGACACTCCTACCTGAAGAAGTAGGCTGCAAGGAGGAACAGGAGGAGGAGCAGCGGCAGCAGCAACCAGGTGAGCAGTGGCTGGGGCGTACCAGGGTCCGGAGGGCCTGTGGGTGGGTGGGCAGGTGGTAGAGGGCGGAGATCTCATCAGGATCCCTCAGTAGGAGTAAGGGCTTCTGAAGCACATCCCATGCTATGCTACAAATCATCTCCCATCTGTTCTTTCCTGGGGACTGAGGAGTGTGATGGAGGGACTTGTTCAACGACCCTGATGAAGGGTGACCTCCTCCTAGTACCCTGCTAATCAGCTATTTCTCTAAGCATTTCTGGCCCAGTCTCTCTTTTCAATGAGGAGGTGGAGGAAACTGGCTCCCTTTTAGGGTATAGTTGTTGTGTTCCAGCCCAGATGAATCAGGAGTACCAGGTATAAGGAAACAGCCTGGTCCCAAGGTTTGTTACAGTTTTTGAGGAACAGGCATACAATGGCCTGACTTTTCAGAGTGGTGAATTCCTTATCATAGAAACTGCTGGCTTCCTGGAACCAACTTGCTCGTTCATTCTTCACACCTCCCAGGTCCACCTTCCTCAGAGAGACACATATTCCTGCCCTTGAACTTTGGCTTTGGTGACCTTGAGGTCATCAACAGACCCATTCTCTCAACCCATTAGGGTGCTCTCTTATTGCCACAAAGCTCCCCCCGACAAAGGGCCCCATCAAAAACCTACTACTCCAGTTCACCAGCATGGTTCCTGTCATGAACTGGTCCAGATGAGCCCACACTACCAGGAGTGATCAGGTCCCCCATGGGAGGCCCTGGAGGTCAGTAGCTAAATTTCTACCCACTTGAGTTCCAGAAGTGGCAAACATTGTTCCCAAGCTGAGTGTGTGTGGCAGGGTTCATGTCCTTCCTCCTACATGCCACCCTAGTCCATCAAAACTCAGGGCTCCAGGAAGGAGTTTGAAATGCCATGGTTTTCCCAGCCCTGTGCATGTAATCTAGAGTCTATGATCTACAGTCTGCAACCTGTGGTCCTGGCCCAAAGGAACTGATTCCCATCATGTACAAGATCATATATATATATACATATATACATATATATATACATATATATATGTATATATATATATGAAACCCATACTTTGTAAATATATGCATATATATTAGACTTAATGGCTAGGAATATCTGTCCCTCCCTCAGGGGAGTACTCCACACCTTCCCACTGCCCAGCTGGGGCCCTTTAGGAGTAGCCTGGCCCAAGACTTCATGTCTGTGGCTCCAGGGAATAGTACACCCTAGACTAGGACCTGGATCAAATTTTACCCTGGGCTGTTGAGAGCTTCCTGACCCTGAAAGGCAGAGCTAAGCCAATCCCAGGGAGTCCCACTGCTCAGGGTACTCCGATTTAACTCCATCCATTTTTGGTCAAAGGCCACTAGAAAGTGTGGGCAGTCTCCTCCTTCTTTTCAGGAAATGCTCACTGTCCTTTTCTCGGTGTGTCACCATGGTGAAACTACCCACTTCTGCATTGCCAGGAGGTCAGCCTCTGGCTAAGCTTCTGCTCTGCAGAAGCAGCCACTAAACTAGCTGGCCACAAGGTCCACTCTGTCATAGAGGGGCTTTGACCTTGCCAATCCTCCCCTGGGCTCTGTCAAAGACTTGAGGGACCAGCCTCTGTGTCCATGTTCTGGGGGTACAGGCTGCAGTGACAGACATGGGGATCCCACAAGGCATGGGTTGGATGAGATGAGCCCTACATGGATTGTCACACAGGCAGAAGGATGGCTCAGAGGGAGGGCTCATTATCCCTCAATTTGGTTTCTGTCACTTCTAATGTACTTTGTCCAGGAAGGCAAAGGTCAGGGCCAGAACCTTGCAAGCTTCCCAAAGGTAGCAGAACACCGAGAGCCAGGCTGGGTGGGGTGGGACACAGGGAGCCATAGGACTACAGTGTCAGAGCCTTTGGGAAGAGGGCTCCAGACTACTCCTTGCCTCAAATACTGCAAAGGAAGAAATCCATACTTTGTAAACGGTTTTGAAATTGTGGATGCTGGTCAGCAAATTAGATTTAACACAAACCTTGATAAACGTCATGGGCCAGGAAAAAATTCCTGGTGTATACTGGGTAGTGTCCCCTTGGTCCCAGTGGTGATCCACCCAAGGAGGTGTGAGGTCTCCCAGAGGATCTCCTATGGTCACATTCTGTTTCCAGTTCACACTGACTCGGAGGTGGCGTGTGGGCGAAGGTCCAGAGTGGGAAGGTGCAGATGGGTCTCTCTAGATGATCAGCCCTTTCCCTAAAGTGTTGTTGGGTTTCCCAACTGTACGTGACAAGTGGGTACATGTGTGTTCACATAGGCATACCCGCATGTGTGTATACACACATTTGCTTACACAGAATCTGGTCCTGACACTAGAAAGGCAATAGTTTGCGTGTGCCATGGGGCCTGACACTGTTTTACTCTGGACACAGATTTCCTCAGTGATTCATCTGCTGTGTCAGAAGGACCCAGGCGGAAGAGCATGGGGCCAGCCTGGGGAAGCTCTTTCCAGACCCTATAGAACTCTGCACCCATCTGCAACAGATAGTACCCCTCCAATGAGGGGCATTCTACATGTCTAGAGGGTCCCCAATGAGAAGGCAGAATTAAGTAAAGGAGGAAGAGGAAGAGGAAAAGGAAAAAGACAGGAAGCACAGTGAGCAATTGTGCTCTGGGAGGAGACAACAGTCCCTGGAGGACCGCTCTGGAGAACTTTCTGGGATCTAATCCATGAAGCTCCTCGAGCCAGAGGCCTATGATAAACCTTCCAGGTAGCCCAGTCAGAGTGAACACACAGAGGTGGACCGTTTTGTTTCCTAGCATGAAGTGATGAGTGTATCTTCCCCTACGTTTTCTTCTACAATGCGAAACTCATGAACACATAGGTTTGGTAAATAAATTAGACTCCTCACTAATCCCTCCTGACATCCAAGATCGCATGACCGAAGGAAGTACTGTTATTTTACAAGTTGTGAGAGAAGGAAAACAGGCAAACTGATTATAAAGAATCATCTGGCTGGGCGGTGGTGGTGCACACCTTTAATCCCAGCACAGGGGTGGCAGAGGCAGGCAGATTTCTGAGTTCAAGGCCAGCCTGGTCTACAGAGTGAGTTCCAGGACAGCCAGGGATACACAGGGTTTTCAAACCCTGTCTTGAAAAAACAAAACAAAACAACAACAAAAAAAAAACAAACCAAAACAACAACAAAAAAAGAATCACCCGATTGATGACATATCCCAATACAAATGCTATGTATGAAGCAACCAGAAGAAATACACACCTCTCTCATTGCTCCTGGAGGGATGTCACGCTAGGTGAGCCTCTTCGTTTTGTGTCCTGGCTGCTTGCCATCCTACACTTTGGACTGGCCCAGACTGCATGGGTATTTGAGGCTATTTCCCACTTTGCTCGTCCCTGTACTTCTACATTTAAAAAAAATGTCCTATTTATGTGTCTGCAGGTGGGTATATGTCTTTGTGCTTCTGTACTACGTGTGTGCAGGTGCTCATTTAGGCCAGAAGAGGGTGTCTGATCTCCCAGAGCTGAAGTTTCAGTCAGTTGTGAAGGGCCACGTGGGTGCTGGGAACTGAACTTGGGTCCTCTGGAAGAGCAACAAGTGCCCTTAACCACTGAGCCTCTCTCTAGCCCCTAACGTGCACATTTGGTCTCACCAGGGTTTCCTGTATGGCTTCTCCTAAAAGTGAACCTTTGTGTCTCTTATACTCATTACCAACCAAGAGTAGAAATACCCAGATGGCCTCCTAAAGCATCCGACTTCTATGCTCCTCTGGGGTTTACGAGGGAGACACTGCCTCTTGCATGCTAATGACTTTTCCACTTTTAGTCAGGCAAAAAGCACAATAACATTTTAACTTGATTTTCTCTAATATCCAGAGAGTTCAGAACCTCTGCTTGATGATTAAAATGGAATTAATTGGATGCTTTGATTTTGCCTGGTTGTGTTTGACATCTCCTAATAGCTTCAGCTGTCAACTTGACACACCCTGGAATTATCTGAGAATTGCCTTGCTGAGATGGACCTATGCTCCTGTTGGTGGGGTGTTTTATTATTGGCCAATATAGGAAGCCCCAGACCATGGGAGGTGTCACCATCTCCAAGTAGGTGGTCTTGGGCTGTATAAGAAAGCTAGTTGAGCACCAGCCAGTGAGCGAGCCACTAAGCAGTATTCATTCATGATTTCTGCTTTAGTTCCTGTTTGAGCTCCTGCCCCAACTTCCCTTCATGATGGACCATGATGAGATATGTAAAGCAAGTTAACCCCTGCCTTGCTGGTGCTTGGGTCATAGTGTTTGTCACGGCAGTAGCAAAGCAAACCATAACATTATCCATTTTCCTAATGTGCTCTTTTACACGTTAAAATTAAGGATTCTTCCTGTATGTATTATGGATAATAACACTTCCTCACAATTTTTTTTACATACTTATAATGAATTCTTTGTCAAAAAAAAAAATGTGTCTCAATGAATATTGAATGCATTTTGGCCAGAGATGAAAAGAAACCATTTCCTGTTGTTCTGTCACTTTCTGGCAACGTGCTAACCCCCAAGAGACACTTCATGATTTTTCAGGGGCCAAATCTTTTAAGGAGCACTTGAGGTGCCCTCCCAAGTTGCGGGACAAAGGAGCAGCCGCATAACCTGATGACTCCGTAGCTCCTGATAGTGGGACTAGAGCAGTTGCTTGTGTGCTGAGGCTGGGAGGGAGGAAACCTAACCAGAGTTAGTATCTGTTCTGGGTGCTGAGGTCACATGATAGTTTTCTCTTCCTGAAAGCAACACTTCCTGCCCACAGCCATGTTATGAACCAATACATTTTTGCTTTCAAATGAACTTGGAAAGCCCTAGACTTGGAGGGCAATACGACCCTGAGGGAGACTCAGGTACCACCTGTGTGGCTGTCACAGGATTCTGACAGATCAAACCTCTACTGTGAGGAGGTGGATGCTCTGTCCCCGGAAGCTTCAAGATGTTTACTAGGATGTACAGACAGCTTTCCAGGTATCCCTAAATAGCCAGCTGATTAGTACTTGGTGAGGGAAGACAGGGATGTGGGTTGAGAAACTTCAGTGAATGGTCTTGAAGGTCACTGTCCTTGGGGCCAAGTCTTCGACGTTCTGTGCCGCAGGACGTGGATGATTTACTTGCATGTGGAAAGCCACGTGGAGAGAGGCATGCACGCAGTGTGTGTCTGGTTTGTTTGTTTGTTTGTTTTGTGGCCGTGGGTGTCAGGGCAAAGAGGAAAGGGAATATGACCAGAGTGTTCTCAGGTGTTTGATTTCATAGCAGGCCTGCGCTTCCTCCTTCCCCTTAGGAACACCACTGTGCCTATAGGAAATTAGTCTATGGCCTGGAAACCCTGTAAAGCCCTTGAGTATGGTAAAACTTGATGAAACTTGAACCGCTGACCCACTAGGAGGGCACCAACTTCCACTGACTTTTCCTAAGAAGCTTTTTGGTAAGGATATTGGTAATTTGAGTCCTCCTTAACCCTGGCAAGGGCCAATACCAAACATGTTGCTCAATGCCATGTGGAAACTTGATCTGGTCATGGCTGCAAAAACATTTCGAGACTACTATTGGAGGGGATTTTTGGACGAGGCTAATACCAGAATCTATATGTTGAATAAAGCAGATGGTCTGCCCCAGTGTAGGTAGGCCTTGCCCTGTAAGGAATGGAGCAAGTGTGTAGGAAGGGATGGATGGGCATGAGGCAAGTGAAAAGATAGGGGCCAGCCTTTGCCATTGAAGGTTTATTCTGACTTTGCACTAGACATGCTTCAGGGAACCCCTGCCAACTCCTTGGGGAGGGTCCCTGACCTCACCCATCTGCCCTGACCCTGGCTCTCTCTGTGTGCAGCACAACCCACAAAATTCACAATGAAGGAGTTGAGGGATTGAAGCATCAGAACTCCTGGCTATTGGAGACTGGCTAGATGACTGGAGCTTGCTCCTTGTTGACCACAGCAAAAGCCAGATGTTGAGGAATTCAGCTGTGCTCTGAACACTGTCCAGTCTGCTTGTCTCCGTAATGCTCACTGCATTTGTACCTCAGGAGTCAGGGCAGGGAGGCACAGAGGGGTCTAGAGGAGGCATAGAGCGAGTGCTTCCAGGATACCCAGCTAACAAATGGCTGAGACGAGATTTGAACCCAGGGAGTAAGAGTCAAAAAGACCTACTCTTGTTTTGTTGTTGTTGTTTTTCCCCTTTCTACTTCTTCTTCCTCACTTTTGTATAATATTTATTCATTTAATTGAGATGAAATTTACATGTAAAATGAACTTGTTTTGAATGTATGGTGAGTACCTTGCCAGGGTTAGGCAGCTCTGGCTATGGTAACGCTTCTAAAGTATTTCTTTGCCTCCAGTAAGACCCCTCCTGTCTCCTGTCTCCAGTAAGACCCCTCCTGTCTCCATCCTCAGTCCCTGCAACTGCTCACTATTCTCTCTGTCTGTGCTTTTCCCATCAACGGAATCCTACCCTAGTTTACATCACGGGGTTTCTATGTCTACCTTCTATTGGTGGAAATGTCTCTGAGGTTCCTCCTTGATGTCACACGGGCACCAGTATGTATGCCTTTTCTTCTTCTTTACTAGTTAAACTACAAGGTGAGGGAACAGATGAAGAACAATTCCCGTCCCTGCCCTGGGGTGTATCTGTCCTAACTTTCTTGTGAGGCTAGGACAATGCTGTCCATTTCAACTCTATCTCCTGGAAGCCATGACACATCCAAGAATGCTCCACAGTCACCTAGAAAAATAACAACTGTTCTTTTAAAAGAGGGAACCTCACCACATACTAATATTACAGAATATTAACAAATGACAAAATAATAACATTATTAGCCCTGTTATATGACTATTTGCTCCAGATTCCAACATATTCTCATGAAAGGAAGGCAGGGAGCTCACAAAACATAAAGCCATAATTCTCATAAGGCCCTGAAGTTTTACAAGCCAGAGACAAGTTGCCTGGGGTGTGGTTGGTAGGGAGGGACTCTTAAGTGGAGCTGCCTGCAAACTGTGCAGAAGATTGTGACGATAGAGCTTTCATGAGTTGTCATCCAGGCTGGAGTGGGCTTTTCCAGTGAAGCAGCTGCCTCCGAGTCACCCATGCCTCTCTAAGTAATCCCCCAAACTTACTGGTTCACCAAGCTAGATATGGATACAGTCATTTCTTGGATCTATAGTGGGTGTCCTCTGTTGAGTAATTAGATGTTTGCTCATATCTCCTCAGGAAAAGTTACATAACAAACCTTCAAGCCAATATTCACATTTGTCCAACCTCCTGGTCAGTGTTTGGTCATAGTTGCTCCTAGCAGGGCTCTGCACAGTCAGACTTTTCAGAATGTATTATTGAGTTAACCAGTTGTGTGTGTGTGTGTGTGTGTGTGTGTGTGTGTGTGTGTGTGTGTGTGTGAGAGAGAGAGAGAGAGAGAGAGAGAGAGAGAGAGAGAGAGAGAATATGCCACAGTGTACTTGTAGAAGCCAGAGAACAACCTGCAGGAGTCACTTCTCTCCTTTCCACTGTGTAGGTCCCAGGGATCGAACTCAGGTTATTAGGACCGCCAGCCAGCACTTTGTCCCACTTCGCCATTTGGATGGCCCTCTACAGACTTTCCCACTCCTTCTTTCACCAGGATTGATCCCTACCCTGACCCCAGCAGGTGGAGCAGTTTTCTTGAATACACTTGGATGGCTCTGGTTCTGGGTACATACAGAGTATCCTCATTGGCACACCGGAAGAGCCACTGAACATCTTCCCCAGTTGTCCAAGGTACTCGGGAGGTGGCAGTTTGTGAGGCAGCAGGGTCAGCTGGGCACAGGTTAGGGGTCCTTACCTGCAGTTGTGCTGGTCCAATTGCTCTCTGTTGGGGTGGTGTCGTTGCCCTGGCCAGCTCTGGCGAGTGACAAGCTAAAACTTGCCAGCAGGAGTGAACAGAAGTGCTCCATGGTGCACCTGCAAAGAGAAAAGGACCTGCTCAGAATCTTCCTGAAGAGAAGGCCCTGTGACTGTCACTCCGTAGGGAGGAAGAAGAAATAGGAGAGAAGCTAGCTCATTGTAGGTTTTCAGGAAACCAAGAACTTGGCCTGCTGACTGCTGACTTCATGGTCTCTTTTAATGTCTCCATACTAGAGTGATATAGCCCCTGTCATCTGCAGGTCCAGACTGAGGACCCAAGGCTCACAGCTCCTACCTTGCTGAGGGTGAATCAGCACGGAGTGGGATCAGACCCCAGCTTTATCCATATTGCCAGCCAAGAGGCATCTGCATGAGTCACCTGGCACCCCAGATACCACGTCCCCCAATACCAACTGTTCCTCTGCCCCCTTACACAGCCAGTCTCTGGCCAAATTGTACCTAAGTTGGCTGTGGTATCTTGGGTAAGCAGATGCCAGTGCCTTCCTGTGTGTTTTCTGAGCCCCTCTCAACGGTCCAGCCAAATCCATTCCTTACATACCTGGCTCAGGAGCTCCTGACCCAGTGATCGAACTCAGGTTATTAGGCCAGCATCAGGGTCCTTCTCTACCCTCTTCCATCCTGTGCAATATGCTCTCCCAGCCTCCTTCTGTATCCCTCTCCTGGCCTTGCCTCTGACTATACTAACTTCCTACTCTACAGAGTCACCTATAGCCTCAGGAGAGAGCTAAGCATTTACCAAATTGAATGGCTTCAGGGGACAGACCTATTGGTGAGGGGTTCAATACAGAGAAAGTTCATTCATACTAAGAACCCCACAGGTAATATATCCTCAGATTTTCTCTTGGCTACTCATTTTGCCCAGTCACTTTCAACCATTCTTAGAAGTGACAGTGATGGTGACTACCCTGTGGTATAGAAAACCTTGCTTGAGGACTCCTGACCAATGGAGGCAAGCAGTGGCACTTGCCCAGGGCAGATATGTGGTCCCTGTTCATGGCACCTCATCTACAGCCAGCCCAGGGGCTCTGCCCCATCCCTACTGAGAAAAACTTTGCTACCCAAAGCCGCTAAGAAGGATGTGAACGGACCCAGACCTCAGAACTGAGACCAGTAGATAGACGACCAGCACTCACGCTGTTCCAACAGGAAGCACTGATGTCTGTAATTACTGAAGATGTGGAAGGAGCACAGCAATCCCAGTGTGTCTCAGTAGGTAGCACTGCCAAGATGAATGGGATCCAAAGTACATGGTAACCACGACCTCACAGAAATTAGTCAGTGGCCACCAGCACGCATGGCCTCTCCTCTTTCTAGTTCCCAAATGCGCATTATAGATTTATAAAGTGGACTGGACACAAATAGCTCTGTGCTTGAGTGTGCACCTGCTCTCACCTGCCACTTGCATGGGTGTCGTGTATACAGGAACCCCTCAAGGGCTAACACCACTGATTCCTGGAGGGTGAGAGACCAGACTAAGTCAGACTGCAGGATGAGAAAGTCCATGTTGGAGGTCAGGACTGCTGGGGACACACACCCTCAGCTGGATTCATGCTGGCCAGGCTCTCATTTGACAGGCAGCTTCACACACATTGCCACACACTGCCTTTTCTCTTTCCAATCTGTTACTGAACATCGCCACGGTACTGTGAATACACTAGAGGAAACTGCAGGGTAATTGATTGGGAATTATTAATTGGCTTAACCCAACTCCAGAGATGCAGAATTCCTGGGTGAAACATTGTGCTTCATCCCAAGCATTAATAACTTTCCCCACTAAGCATTCAACAATCTAAGAGGAGCCTAGGCCAGCACCTTTGGGGAGGATGAAGCTCAACTGCTTTCCCTCATTATGTGTGGATGGCTGTCTGCAAGTTCTCAGAGCTGAAGTTCCTGATGGGACCAGTAGAGGGAGATAAAGTGTGCAGACATCAAAACCTGTCCAGCCATCTGGTGTCTCTTTATTATTCTACTTGAATTCTAAGGCTAGTAACAACCTGTCGGAGGCTCCCTGGCCATCCCCTCTCAAAAACTTGCACAGGCTACTTAGTAAGCACAGGCACGGAATCTGTGCAGAAATAACGTGTGAAAGAGGAATTAAATTTACGCCGAGCTCCAAGGATTGTAGCTGAGTAGTATTTGCTGTGTGCCTGCCAAGTGCTAAGCACAGGCGGCCCGGGGAGCTTGTGCAGTCTGCAGAGCTGGGATGAACAAAGCATTCTCTTCCCAGAAAAGCACACTTTTTTTTTACTCTACTCAAAATCCACCCATCTCTCAATAGGACTATAAAACTATCATTCTTATTCCACTGAATACTATTCCAGTACTTCCCACGACAAGGTTCAACACACCTGCTAGGATCTGGACATGCAAAGCTGAGTCAAGTCCCATCCATGAGCAGGGACGCTCCCAGAGCTGGAAGGGCAGTTCAAGGGCACAGTCCTAGCAGCCCCATGAGAAGCTGTGGAGGTGATGCCACTAAGGAATGAAGGCAGTGACCACACAACCCACTTGTCACTCATCATTCTCCAGAAATGAAGCACACAACCAGAACCTTCAGCAGGCAGGATGACACTGCAGCCTGAAAGAAGCTGTATATGACCAAAGGTTGGGGCCATCTTTGTTTTAGCCCACAGGAGCTCTGCTTCCTAGGGAGACCCGAAGAGCAAGAGTGGAAAGTATGGGGCTGAATTGAGAAGGCCACGCAACAATGCCTGCGACTTGTTCCCTCAGGCTCACTTTCTACTATCAACCCGGATTATTAAAATCACATGGGGACTCAAATCAGATATCAACCTTCATACATGGAGAGTGATAAGTGATATATGGCAAAGTGGGAAGACCGCCATGTCCCTCTCAGCTTCCTGGGGCGACCATCTTCACATCAAAGGAACATGAACATAGACATGGAAGGTTCCAGGATATCTTTCCCAGGACCACTGTCCCATTCCCAGGATCCTTCACTTTGGCACACACATCATCCACGGGTCTCGAAGAGGTGGGACAGCAAAGGTTCTGGGGGCAGGCTAAACTTGATCCATGACAAATCCCCACAGCAGAAGTGTTCTTAGGAGGACTAAAGGCACCTGGGTGACAACCAACAGGTGTCTCCCTCTCACCTGCAGCACAGATGACATACACCCATGGGTCGGAGGCGGCTAAGGCTGGGCACCCATGGGTTGCAGTTCAATGGAGGAAGCCCAGATGTGGGAAGGAAGGCACCAGTACTGCCACACAATGACTGGCAACGTTAGCCACTCTGGGTGGAGCACGGCAGAGACCCCAGGCTTGACCCTTCCTGCCTTTACCACACCTTATAGGATCCTGAACTGAAGCTCTGAGAGCTTGGTTGTCTCTGGGTAATACACACGAATACAGTGACCTGGGAAGCCATAAGAGGGTGTCAGATCCCTTGGAAGCAGAGTTACAAACTATTGGGGCTCCTTTCCCTCAACCCCGTGTGGGTGCTGGGAAGCAAACTTGGGTCCTCTGCGAAAAAGGAGTGTATGCTCTTGACCGCCGAGACATCCCTCCAGCCCCCAAGTATCTGTTTTTCTCTATAACCTTTTTCTATAGAGTCAAGACAAGGTGGCCTACCTGGCAAGATAATGGTTTTTAATGCTCCAGGAAAAAGGGGGGGAAAAACTCAGATAAAATAATGTCTTTCCACAGCAAAAGAAACAAAACCCAGACCTTCCCTAACTTTTAGGTGTGAATATACTTAAAGGAATGAAAGAAAAAATTTAATATATATATATATATATATATATATATATATATATGTGTGTGTGTGTGTGTGTGTGTGTGTGTGTACCACTCATTAAGATCCGCAAACACAGCGTGTTTCGGGTGTATCCGTATGACCTTGCCCCTTTGAAGATGGCTTTGCTTATTAAAAAAGAAAAGACGCTCCCGGGGAGACCTCAGCTCAGTGGGTGAAGGGTGGAACTTAATTGCTTCTGAGCAAAGGTAATTGAATGTCTAAATGCAAACATGGAACCATCTTTAAAAAGAGGTGGCAAACGGGTCCACACACTAAGAAAAAAGCAAAAGCAGAAGGAGCAGACAGGGAAGAAGGGAGAGGAGAGACATGGTGGTGGGTGTCCTAGCCTGACTGTAAGTCACCTGGTAGTGTCCTCATGGCCTGAGCAGGGAACGGGCTATCTAGAGTGCTAAGAGCTGACCTGCCGGAGGCAGTGTCATCCTGGGCATGTGAAGATGCACACGGAGGGGTGGAAATCAGGTACTGGCCACTTGGAAGGAGGGAATAAGACAGGGAAAAAAGGTGGAGAGAGAGAGGAGGAGGAAGAGAAGGAAGGAGGGAGAAATAGAGACGGATATAGAGGAGTAACACCCAGCCCAGCTAACCAGGGAGGACCTGGGAGCCTACAAGCCTGTCAGCAGGCCTGCTAAGGAACGATTTCAATTCCCTATGTGGTGCATGCTAATTTGCATAATTCCAATTATTCACCGAGCCCTCTTGAAGTCGAGTAAGAAGTGAAGAGGCTCTTCTGGAGGAACTCATTCTCTTTCATCCAGGTGACAAGACTAGAGTATGGAAATCAAGGTTCCCAATCACCAGCACATTCTCATGCTGGGACTCATTTCATCAACAAGCAGCAAGTGTCTGGGACAGTCTGGTTAGGCACTGGTTTGGAGAATAGGAGGCTAGCAGCACTTCGCACAATGGGGATCAATGAGGTGCATGTAGCCAGACTCTTGGGGATAAGCCTAACTCTCCCTCCCTGTTGGGGGGAAAAAACCCAAGTTTCCAACCAAAGAAGCCAGAAAGACCGTGAAAACCTACAAGTGGCAATTGCATGAACAGTGTGTAAGGCTCATGAATGGGGGGCGGTCACATAGAACAGTGAAGGACGGGGTTGCATAAGACTGGTGAATGAGTCACTTAAAGTTAATGGATGGAGGCTGCGTAAGACCAGTGAATGGGGCCACGGTCAACTCTTTATTCTTTAAAAGTTACACAGAGGCAAACCATTTGTTGGAATCATTTTTTGATCTTACTTAGTTTTTTTTTTTTTTTTTTTTTTTTTTTTTTTTTACTAGTGAGTGGATATTGGTGATTAAGGAAAAAAAGAAACCCTATTGATAATAAGTTCAATATCCACAATTTTAAAAATGAGAGATAACCAATAGGACCCTGCCCTCAGCATTTTCTCAGTCTCTGTTCCTTTCTCAATCAGAAAAACTCATGGCACTGAGAAGGCACTGCCAACCATGTAAAGTCATCGCCAAGCGGTGATGGTGATGGTTGCTCACTGACAAGGAACTCTCATTACTCTCTGGGCTAGTCAGCCTTCTGAGGCTGTGACAAGACGCCTGGGGAAAACAACCCAGGGAGAGCTTCACCCTAAACACCCCACCAGGTTTTGAACGCATCAGCGGATTGATTAAAAACCAATGAGAGAGGGGCTGGCGAGATGGCTCAGCGGGTAAGAGCACGGACTGTTCTTCCGAACGTCATGAGTTCAAATCCCAGCAACCACATGGTGGCTCACAACCATCCGTAATGAGATCTGACGCCCTCTTCTGGTGCATCTGAAGATAGCTACAGTGTACTTATTTATAATAATAAATAAATCTTAAAAAAAAAAAAAAACAATGAGAGCCCCTATGACTCTCCATAGCCCATGGGGCTGGACCTAGACCTTCATGAGTGCTTGGGGGGATGTGTCATGTTTAAGCCATAACGGTTTTGGCTTTCACTGCCAGTGTATCTTCATATTAATAAGAATGTCCAGATATGACCATCCTGTGATGTTATACCAACACGAGGTGCTGCTTTGCACACGAGGTGCTGCTTTGCACACGAGGTGTTGCTTTGCACACGAGGTGCTGCTTTGCACACGAGGTGTGGCTTTGCAGTGAAGATGCTCTTGCTCCGATCCACTTGTTTCCCCAATTCCTTGCTCACTCCATGGTCCTGAGCAGCCACCTCACTGTCACCTGCACTGGCATCTCACCAGCCTCCTGGGCTCCTCACCAGCCACCATGGATGCCCTGCTCTTCATATCAGCCCTCTACACTATGCAGATCACCCCGACTTGATCATTGATGGCAGCTATCCATCTGTCTCCCACTCCTTGGGCTCCCTGTCAGCTCCTCTCTGCACTTGAATGTGTGGCTCTGTGAGTCAGAGCCACCTCGTCTTGTATTATCTACACAGGTGGCTATGGGTCTCAATAGCACTTAGTAAAATTGTCAGAAGATGGGGAAGCAGGTATCTGTTGCTGGGGAGCCAGTGTGTTTGGAGGGGCAAGACAAATATGTGCTGTTCCTTTGGGCCACTGGCCCTCATGCTGCAGACAACTCCTTCTCTGAACCTTCAGTATGAGAGCCCCAAGAACATAGCCCCCAAGCTAAGCTGTGGGGTTCTGCTTTGGAGGACAAGAAGGTGTGGGAGGCCGTTCCCCTATTTTCACAAAGCCTGCAGGTAGCTCTGGACCTGTTCCATTTCCCCTCTGGTCACATCTTGTGTCCTGTTCATGAAGCAAACCCTTCAGGGAACAGGTGTGCCAGCTGCATCTGGGGTCTTGGGAAGAGACAGCTGTGCAGTGCAGGCAGTGTTTTGGTAGCCCTCCAGGGATTGGTACAGACACTTTCAATGGAAGAGTCGGGGAAAGATCACTCCCCCCCCCCCATGACTTTTATTTGACTTTATCTGGACAATAAATCAGCTAGTGACGCCCTTCGATCAAGACCCATAAATAAACCAACACTTCCATTATAGCTTCCAGGGGAGACTCACAAGCATTTTGATAGACTAATGTTCTCCGTGCTGAAATCAGCTTTTGCTATCTCAGGATAATTGTCTCAGCAATTGTGCCAATCACCTTGGCACCCAGCTCTATCACTGCCCAGGAACTAAATGAGTGTGTGGAGACCAGAAGAGGGTGTCTGAATGCCCTGGAGCTGGAGTTGTACGAGGCTGTGTGCTGCCCAACAGGAGTGCTGGAAACCGAACTCAGGTCCTCTGCAAGAGCAAGAGTAAGATCTCTTAACCACTGAGCATCTCTTCAGTCTCTTTCTTTCTCCTTTTCCTTTTCCTTTCCTTTCCTTTCCTTTCCTTTCCTTTCCTTTCCTTTCCTT
>JADRCD010201126.1:0-33575 GCA_019843815.1 Montemys delectorum
CATCTGTAATGGGATCCAATGCCCTCTTCTGGTGTGCCTGAAGACATGTACAGTGTACTCACATAAAATAAATAAGATAAATCTTTTTAAAAATTATATCAAGCATCAATTATAGATACACTAAAAATTTTCTCCCAAAAGTAGGATTGAGTACATTTATCATTAATTGATGAAGAAAAATGAAAGAATACATTGTTAAAACAGCACACGCACACACATACACACACACACACACGTACACCCATGGTTTGTCTCTCTTGCTTTGGGTAGAAACTTGATTAATTTTCTGTACATTTTCAATCTCTCAGAACACACCACTCATGAGTTTTCATTTCTAGAATATTCTTAGAATCTTTTGCATCCTTTTTTTTTTTTTTTTTTTTTTTTTTTTGGTGTTTTGGTTTTTCGAGACAGGGTTTCTCTGTGTAGCCCTGGCTATCCTGGAACTCACTCTGTAGACCAGGCTGGCCTCAAACTCAGAAATCTGCCTGCCTCTGCCTCCCAAGTGCTGGGATTAAAGGCGTGTGCCACCATGCCCAGCTCTCTTGCATCTTTTAATGTTTAAGAATCTTACAAAACTTGTATGGGGAAGGTAGACATGAGAACATGGAAACTGCACAGAAGCAACCCAAATTATGTTCTCTGTGATCAGTTCTAGCCTCAAGTGGCTTGTATGGCTTGGACAGGCCACCCCACCTCAGCCGACACAGCTCTTCCTGTCTTTGATACTGTGCTCCAGGCTGCGTTTAAGGATAGAGCAAATCCAGCTGCCCATAAAGGCCACACACAACAGGCTGTGGTCCCCAATTTGAGTTTGCAAAGCACCAAGTGCTTGCACCGGTCATTTCTAGACACAGTTTGGAGCATCTCTGTATATGCTCATGAGTGCTTTTGTTGTCTTCCTCCTAGTGCAGATCTCTAACTGAGGACCTGCAGGTGAAGCCTCCAAAAGGAGGAAAAGTCTTGTATCCTGACACCAACGTTGTGGTTCATGGCATGAGCAGTCATCAGGGATCAAAGTGGGTAGAGCTCCTTCCTTGGTTCCTTGCCCTCTGTCTGAAGTGGCTCTCCCTGTGTAGCTTGGCTCCAGAGAGACCAGTGGTACTGATATTCCATGTTCTGTTTCTTTTTTTAAGATTTATTTATTATTTTACGTATATGAGTACATTGTAGCTGTACAGATAGTTATGAGCCTTTATGTGGTTTTTGGGAATTGAATTTAGGATCTCTGCTCACTCCAGTAAACTCATGCATGCTCAGTCCCTGCTCGCTCAGGCCCAAAGATTTATTTATTATTATATATAAGTACACTGTGACTGTCTTCAGACATCTCAGAAGAGGGTGTCAGATCTCATTACTGGTGGTTGTGAGCCAACATGTGGTTGCTGGGATTTGAACTCAGGACCTTTGGAAGAGCAGTCAGTGCTCTTACCCTCTAAGCTGCTAGGCAGCCCTCATATTCTGTTTCTTGTAGGGTCCACCCTGCTGTGAACTTTGTTCCACATCTGGGTGAGTCAGGAGAGAAGGGGATGAGGAGTCTGTAGTCATATATATATATATATATATATGACCAAATGAGTCAGATGTCTAGCGAGAGCCTTCCCGTAGCTGCTCACTCTGTTCTGGAGGCTGCTCCTCCTCAGAGGATTAGGAGGGTTCCTTCAGAGGCTGACGAGATTTGAGCATCTCTGCAAGCTCACTGTCTCAGGGGCCATCAAACCTAGCTGTATGGAGTTCCAGGAGTCCACACACCAAGTGGAATGTGTCCCTGAAATCACCCATCATTTTCCAGCTCTCTACAAGGGTGTTAAGAGTCCTGGGTTTTATCTGTGAAAGGTCCTGTCAGCTGGCTGATAAAAATACGGGCCACAGTTTAGAGCATCAAAGAGCAACAGGTAGACTGCAAGGAATGCTTACTTTTTAAACCCTCTAATCATGAAACTGTAAAAGCCATTTTCTTCATTATCTGAAAATGCATTCTGAGTGATGTCTCCAGAGAAGACAATACAGCAGAAACAGGCAGAGGCAGGAAAGGCAGAGGGTTAGAACGGGGTGCCTATAAGTCAAATACCATTAAAGATTGCCAGAAAAACACCAGAGACTGGGGATAGGGAAAGGACTCCTCTACACCCATACAAGGAACACTTCTCTGCCTTCAAATATCAACAATTTTTAAATACCCAGTTTGTGGTACAGAGCAAGCTGAGTGGATTTGAGGTCTATGTTCTTAGGAACTGAATTTTTAAAGCTCAGTGTACATTCTCTACACTAAGGAAAGACTTGGGCTGGGAAAAGTGGACTGTCATAGGCGGATGGCCTCTTCTCCTCCAGAGCCGTGCTTCTCCACCTCCCTAACGCTGCAACCTTTAACACAGTCCTGTCATAGAGACCCCAACTATCAAATTATTTTTGCTGTTACAGCATAACTATAATTTTGCTAGTTATAAAGCATATTGTAAATAACTGTGCTTTCTGATGGTTTTAGGGTAACCCCTGTGAAAGAGTCATTCAACCCCAAAAGGAATCGTGATTCCCCAGGTTGAGGACCCCATTGCCTTAGACATTCTGAAACCATAGCTATGAAGATTGAAAAGATGGTCCTTTGTGAAAACTAGACAATCTTAGGCAAAGGTGCTTGCTGCCACGGCTGACAACCTGAGTCTGATTCTCAGAACCCATATAGTAGGAGAGAACCTCTACAGGAGCCATGCGTGTGTTTCCCAACACAGACACACACACACACACATACACACAGAGTAAAGAGTTTTTAAATTAAATAAGAAATATAGTTTACCATATGAAATTTCCAAAAATAAGGACAAAAAAGTTAAGACATAAAAAGGCCACAACTACACATATCCAAACTTCTACCATTGACTAAGGACCTGGGCTTTCCAGGAAGTTTCCAAGCTACCAATGCCAAGAAAATCCCACGGGTTGTGGATCACATCACTCCTTCTAATACTTCCTACCATGTTCAGTTAGATCTGACAGTTACACGAGGAGATTCTTCTCGTTTGAGTATTTCTATCTTATTACTGAATGCTTGTAGAATCTCTAAATTTCAGCAAAACATAATTTTTAAACTTAAGCTACAATTGTATGTTTTTGGCTTTATCTGTTTTACTTATCTTTATATTCTTCATTATACTCATGGTATACTTCCTAAGTACTCAGAAATATCTTTAATAATAAATAAAAGCATATTGTATTTTGTTGAATGGAAAAAAGATGCAAAAAAGGGAAATATATAGTTTACACAAGAAAGCAATGATCATTGTGTGTCTGCATGAGGTCACCAAGGGTGGAAGCCAACAAGAGACCAGCTTATCTTCAGTAAGAAAGTCAGAAAGCAGAAGACAGCTGACAAAGCAGAGCAAGACTCTACTGTTAGGAAGTGAGACATTGCTCAGACTTCCCTATGCTTTCTTATGAACAGGCTGTGTTACAACAACACTGTGTGTACAAGGATGACGGATCCAAGAGGTGTGCCTCTTCTGGGCTGACATAGATCTTAGTTAAGCACTTTCTTGTTTTTTAATTCCCCAATGACCCAGAAAAGGCAAACAATATCGTATTTATGTTTGATAGATAGATGACTCCATCTGCAACTGGACTTGTGCACTGAGTTCTGGATGGTAAGGAGAACACAGGGAGGCAGGCAATGTTTTAATAAGAGTGATCATGAGAGTAAATCAATGTCATACATGGAACTGTTGATGTTTATGGAGATACCCAGAACAATAATGACCCAAGAAACATAGATAGTCAAGAAATCATGAGTTTTACTTTATCAGTGAGTTTTGATCAATCAGTCCAATGATGAAAAGTCACCCTCAAACTGCCAGAGGGAAGACTTTCAGGAAAAGCCCTGGTGATAAAGTTTGACAGCAAACACCTATGAATGAATGTATAAAGCTAGTGAACATTGTAGCACAGGTTTCAAAACCAAGTCACTGACTCATTCTACATTAGTAAGAAGCCTATATAACTAAATATAAGATCAACCAATTTTGAAAAAGAGGAGCACCTGTTCCTGTCATGCAGCTCAAATGTCTTCCAGAAGCCTTACCCACGAGGCTTTATGGATTGAGGAACCTAGAGCACAGAGGGAGCTGAACAGAGTAGCGTACTGTTCATAACAGGAACTTGCCATCTGATGGAGATAGCTCAGTGGTAACATGGAGAGTCTGTCCATTTGGTGCTGGTGAGGAAACTGGTAGAGATAAAGGGGAAATGGAGGATTTAAACAAAATACAAAAAAAAAAAAAATATGGACACAGCAGCCAGCGCTCACTGTGAATAGCAAATTCTTTACGCATCTGAGGCTTGAACCTGGGATCTTTCTTTCAGGTAGGCAATCTACCCCTAAATGGCATTTTTCTCTTTTTCTTTTTACCTTTGGGGCAGGTTCTATGTTGGCCTTTGACCTAGCTCTATAGCCCCAGCAGGTGTTGAACCTATAATCCCCCTGCCTCATCCTCCCAAATAGCTGGAATTACTAAGGAGCAGCACCAAGAGGCCCAAAGAAAGATAAAATTAAATTAAATAGAAGAAAATATAGAGGTATTGCCAGGCAGTGGTGTCACATGACTTTAATCCCAGCACTCAGGAGGCAGAGGCAGATTGATCTCTGTGAGTTCAAGGTTAGCCTGGTGTACAGGGCTAGTTCTAGGGTAGCCAGAGCCACACAAAAAGCAAACAAAAATGCAAAGGTGCACACTCATGATCTGGGAGCAGGTAAAACTTGAACTACCAACGCTTATGATGAAAACCACTCAGCTGCCCACTTGAAAATTGAGGATTGTCAATGATAGCATGCACAAAGCTGTATGGTTCTTGATAAACTAAGAAAAGTCATCTACAGTTAACACCATTAAATGTTAATACTTAGGCTGGGTAAAGAAACATCCAGGTATGGCGCTAATGGCAGGATTCATGAGACTGAAGCAGGAGGACCAAGAGTTCAAATATATAGGAAGATTCTGTCTCACATAAGTCAATTTTAAAAAATTAATAACCATATATTTGACTATATCAGCAAAACATAGTAAATTTGGAAAATATATTTGGACAGGAGGCATGAAAATGGTCCTGAGGGACTTTGGCTTCTTGATTTACTCACTCGATAAATGCAATACATTTATTCAATCAATAAAGTCAATGTTTATTTTGTATTGGACTATTCTACTTACTGAAGGTACAGGAAACAGAATCTCTGTCTTGAGGTATTAAAATTCTGGGTGTTTTTTGTCCTCAAAAAAGTTAAAGAAATTTACTTCTGACATGTGGGATTTCTTTTTAAAATTATAATCATGTAACTTTGTAGCTGGGAGAATACTTGGTTGTGTTTTTTCTAATTAATACTTTTAAAAATTTTCTTTAGTGTTGGGAGTGGCTTACACACGGAACGCATCACCCACGTGGAGGTCAGAGATCAGTTTGCAGGAATTGACTCTTTCCTTCCACCAAAAGGGGAAACTCGGGTCAAACTCGGGTCATTGGGCTTGGTGTTACCAGCTGGCCTATCTCATCTGCCCTAGGTCTCGGGGGCCCTGCTGACACTCTGCTGGTGTGTAGATTAGAATGGCAGCAGCTACGTGGGTGCAGAATGCCCATTGCTCCGACTCTATTCTTCTGCAACCTGCATGTGACTGGCAACCTCACTAAGCTGCAGCCTCTTCCTCAGCAAAACAGCGTAAGAATGAGTCTCAGTCAGGAGCTGGTTTGAAGAGGAAACAGGAAACGAAAGAACATTAACTAGAACAGCACTTGGCACATGACAAAATCTCAAATTACCTGCTTTGCTTTCTCTACCTTAGTACATCATGATTCCAAAAATGAGATTTTCCTGGAGAGTGTATTTCAAAATTGGAACTGCTTTGGGTTTTCAGGGAAATAATTGATGTTTTCCTGTAAATAATAACGATAATAATATAAAGCAAAAAACAGCCACACACTTTCCCAGACAGTGTAACCTGGTAACACATGAAATGTGTCTCACTTTCCCCAGAACTTGAAGCCTTGACTCAGGATGCTCAATAGGAGGGAAGTAAGAGACCCCCTTGCTGTTTTAACTCCACTTTGTAAATCCTCAGTGGACTTAAATCCTGGAAAATGTGAGCACCCTGCCCTGAGGTTGCTCAGGCTGGAAGCCTTGCAGTTCACATGCGGTTATGAAATCACACATAATTGTCAATTGTCTGAAGAAAGATTAATGTCATCCAGCTGGCTTTTTCAAAAGGGTGTGAACTGAAGGATGAATAATGCTCACTAACTAGAGACTTGAGAGGCTCTGAGGGAAGAAGGCGATTCCTAGGAAGGGGAGTTTCTGTTGACTCTGTCATTCTTCCATTCAGTGGGTGGAGCCAGTTGTTGGATAAACAGATCCAACCTGATTATAAGGGGGAAAAAAGATGTGCCCTCTGTCTTCTAGGGTTACAGCTGGTGGTGAGCAGCTGGACAGCCGATGCAGATGCAGCAGCAGCAGCTGGAACCCTGGGAGAGCATGAGCTCCAAACCACAACCCATAGAGATTATCGGAGTGCCTTTCTCAAAAGGACAGGTGAGTCTGGCTTTGAATGACGGGAATTTAATGGGAAATGTCACATTTTAACACTTGCCAGACATCTCAGTCTAGCTGCAAGCTAGAAATGTTACTTTCTAACACTTAACAGGCTTTGCCTTCTGGCTGTAAGCTCCCCAGCACCTTCTGGCCTCCAGGTGCTTGCGCTTAAGTCTCCTCACCACTGTGTGGCTTAGTATACTTGTGGATTTAAACCCACTTCCTCTGTTGGGACCTGTCAAAGTCATTTCACTACAAAGAGTCACTACAAAGCTGGAGGAAAATCATCTGGATGCAGATCGCCTGTATCTGGGCTGCAGCTTCTCCTGTAGTTGCTGTGGCTCTTGGTGCTTTTGATGTTTTCTGAGTATGGAGTGAGAGATTATAAGAGAACACATTAGTCTAGCTACATAATTAATACCTAGAAAATGTAATGGGGTGGTGGTAGCCTTTAGACTTGTTTTAACTTGGATAACTTAAATAACAGAGCTTTTGCAAGTTTGTGAAGAATTCATGGTATTTTGAGCTTTAATGATTTTATGAGTAATTAGTTCATGGGGGTGGGGAGCTTTACATCTCTCTTTAAGGAGAACAAATAAAAAAATATATCAAGTCTTTACCCTGTCCGGACTAATGGATCCATAAAGCTCTGCTTAGTCCACCTAAGTGTGAACCACATATGTCAGCATTGCCTAAATGGGCTCTTCCATTCCCCCTCTGCTTGGATACACTCAGGATGCTAATTATAATGAGATAACAGAATGCCTTAGGCTCCAACTTGTCTGTGTTTAAAAAGGAAGGGGGGAAATCCAAGTCAAATAAGGCAGCTATGTATCTCCCACGTCCTTTGGTTTTATGTGGGGTCTTTCTCTTGGCTTTTAAACTCAGGCAGCCTTTAATCTTTTAAGCTGGGAAGTGTAAAGGTATACTCTGGCTTTCCCCTTTTCCCCCTCTTCACTATACAAATCGTAGGAGGTTGGAGACCCAGACTGTATTTGGTATCAGTAAACAGCATTTCACCTTCTATGGAAAACCTCCAAAGAGCTCTCCCAGAACACCAGAATATGGGGGTATTTTGTGGATACATGATGCCTTTAAAACCACAATATGGGCCTGGAGAAATGGCTCAGTGGTTTAGAGTACTTGCTCCTCTTTGGGAAGACAAGGGTTCAGTTCCCATCCCCCACATCAGATGGCTCACAATTGTCTATAACTCAAGCTCCAGCGAATTCAGCACCATCTTCTGCCTCCATGAGTAACCCCCACATGCACACACATGCAAATAATGAAGCACACTTTTTAAAAAAAATCCATAATATGCTTACCTGTTCTTTTGTTTTTAAAGATTTTACTTTTCTTCGTGTGTGTGTGTGTGTGTGTGTGTGTGTGTGTGTGTGTGTATGTGTTTATCTCTGCAAGATTCATATACATTCTTAAGCACTGGGCCATCTCATGAGCCTTTCATTTATCCTTGGAATGGTTTATAAAACAGACTTGAAAATGAAAAAAAAAAAAAAAAAAAGATGGAGGAAGGCAGGAAGGAAACAGACTTTGGCCTCTGGGCTTCAGCAGAGGCCTCCATCATGGTCAATGCCCTTCTAGGGGACAATATCTTCAAATGCTATCTGCTGCCCTCTCCTGGTCTCAGTAACGGTCCTCTGACAGAGATTTTCCTTAACCGTGGACAGGAGCCTGGAGCTTATTGTGTCAAGATTATAAGGACAAAAAAAAAAAAAAAAAAAAGATTATAAGGACAGAGGCATATTTTCCTGTAGGAAGCCATTCGGCAGAGGGTGAAGCTGTCAACACATACACATAGTTGGCCTACCTAGGCCTACCTAAGTGTGATAGAAGTTTGATACTTGGGCGAAAGGGAGAGTAGAGGGAAGACGGAGATTTGAGTCTGAGAACGAGCCCCATTCTCTGCCTCATCTCATTTCAGGGCACTAAATACAAAGTGAGCGGCACTGTTTTCATCCTGTGGTTGACCTAACCAAGGCTTAGAGAGCTTCGCCAATTTACTCAGTCATGAACTCTTCACTGTGTGCTTGCTTCCAGACAAGACTGTCTTATTCCAATGCCTGAGCTCAGCTCTATAGGAAATCTTTGCCTGTGGCCAGTTAGGGGCTGGGCATGACACTTTAAATAGTCAGGGGTGCTGACAAAGCAATTTTCAAAGTGGACAAAGAAACCAAGCAATGAGCATAGAGCAGTCATAAGATGTAGCTTTAAGGGCTGGTAAGATGGCTCAGTGGTGAAGAGCACAGACTGCTCTGCCAAAGGTCCCGAGTTCAAATCCCAGCAACCACATGGTGGCTCACAACCATCCATAATGAGATCTGACTCCCTCTTCTGGAATGTTTGAAGACAGCTACAGTGTACTTACATATAATAAATAAATAAATCTTTTTAAAAGAAAGATGTAGCTTTAATCAAAGAAATAAAATGGAATGCCAGAAATGTCCTCATGAGGGGCTAGGGTGTGGTTGGTAGAGGCTTTGCTAGCTCAAAGGATTCAAAGCACTGGGTTCCACATAAACTGAGAATAGCACATCCCTGTAATCCCCAAATCAAGGGGGCAGAGGTGTGAGGATTTGAAGTTCAAGGCGACCCTCACGTATGGGGTGAGTTGAGGTTAGCTTAGGTATGTATTACTAAAACAAACCCCACATATTCCACTGATAAACGTACCGACAGTCATAGCAAATACAGGGTCAACTAAGAGGTCTAGAGGATTCCTTCTGATGCCTGGAAAGGAGAAGGAGAAAGACCAGTGAGTCTTTTTAAATTTTAACTTGGGCTGTCACCTCTATGTCAGTCCTCCACTGCAACATAAGTACTCCACAGGGAAAAACATTTAGGTTGAAAGCTGACAATAATACAACCACTGTAAGCTTATCCCTGACTGGCCTACAAATAAATGAGACTGTGACTGTGGTTATTTTATTTGGCTTTGACAGTTACTGAGGGTCACCCCTAATCTACTCTTCTAACTGCTGGCCTGGCTACGCCCCCAGTGGTGTGCCCCACATACTTGCTGTTTCTCCTGGCCATGTGCTCACCATCCATCTCCCTCAGGGTGGTTTCCTTTGTCCTTTGTCTTCCTTCTGTCCCTAGTTTCTCCTACTCCAACCAGGTTACTCTGCTAACTATTACACACACACACACACACACACACACACACACACACACACACAGTGAGAGAGAGAGAGAGAGAGAGAGAGAGAGAGAGAGAGAGAGAGAATACAGCATTGTTCAGCCCCTAAACAGAGAAGAATTTAAATACCCTTATTACAGAGAAATGAGAAACATTTAAGGTGATGGCTATGTTAAGCTAAGTTTACTTTACCAGTGTCTCCATGGATGCAGACATTATGCTAAACATTATGAATATATGTACATGGTATAAATCAATTGAAAAATGAGATTTAAAATTATTTATGAGCTTCAAGAAGCAGAACCTTGTCGGACAGAGTGTTCAGGGCGCCTGGTGACCGGTAGTAGAAATCTGACACTATAGATTTGTCTAGAAGCTGTGGAAGATCATCTATCATTTAACCAGAGAGGAAGTATTTGCTTAGTTTAGGGTTACAGTCCCAATCCTCAGGGTATGCACACGTGACTTTTGTCACCAACCTCCTGGCCAAGATCACTTTCTGTATGTCTTATTTGGGAGGGGATATTTTAAAGTATTAGAAATCAAGATCAGAAAGAGAGAAAGAGAGAGAGAAAGGAGTTATTTCTTTAGACTTCTATTCCCCAGGAGCTGGGGAAGAATTTTTCTAGATGTGGACTCAGGAAGATGGATTTCTCATGTCAGGTTTAAATGAGTGAGAATTTGAAATACTATGCTGACCACAAAGGTTTCAGGTCTTGAGTGATAATTTTCCTAGTTGTTTGGTTTCTCCCCAAGATCCCTACCTAACTGTTTGCTGTGTGGACCTGCATGAGAGTCTCTTCCCCTTCTGAGCCCTTTGCCCTAGATTTCCCCCAGGTTGCAAACTTTCTTCTCCAGTTCGTCACCTTTGCTGGCCATCTACCAGTGTTGCGAGACCCAGCCCAAAGGTCCTCTGTCGTCACCAGCCTTCATTGCACTTCCTGTTCTGGACCCAATTAGAAGCATCCTGTTTTTGTATCAGTGTTGAAACAACCACCGGAGTACACAAGCTGTGACTTGCTGTCCATGTTTAGTGGCTCTGCATGGAATAAGTGTTTATTCTGCAGACAGTGGAGTGCACTGGGAAGAGGCAAGCATGGTTTGGTATTCCAAGACCACCTTACGGAGCTCATTCTGCTACTTGGTCTGCTATTTGTCAGGATGAAAACGACTTTGTGGATCTTCTTTCTCCCTGGTATAGGCACAGTTCACTCCACCTTACTGCAAAGATTAGAGGAGAGAATATAAGGCTCTTGGACTCATGCGAGCTTAAACACTGAATGTTAATAATTCAATTGATTGAGGAGGAAGCTTTCTGGTGGGCATTGGCTAGTCACAATCATGACTGAGTACTGTGCTTTTTGTTATTCAGCCTCGGGGAGGGGTAGAGAAAGGCCCCGCAGCACTGAGGAAAGCTGGTCTGCTGGAGAAACTTAAACAAACAGGTAACTTTAAAACTGAAAGGTGATCAGATAATGGCTCTCTCTCTCTCTGAAAGGAGGACAGGCTTCTAAGAGATGTGCTAAGCCAACTGAGCCATGTCCTGCTGAGGAAATGGGGCCTGGGCAGGGTGCCCAGGAGACACTGCTGGTGGAACAGCCTTACTTCCTTACTTGGCTGTTTGATCTTTCTGGTCAAACGACTGTACAAAAGAATGTACGATATAAGAAAGAGGGTTGGGTGACTGGTAGGGGAGTTGGGGAACTTAAAAATGAAAAATAATAGCTGCAAGAAATGCATCTTTCTATTGTAAGAAGATTCCTACCTTGTAAGAATCACAAGGAGGACAGTAATGATAATAGGATTAGGAGCAACATCTAGTGTGCACACATGTGGACACACATGCAGCGAAGGTACAACAGCTAGAACCCATATATTTTCCAGTGAGATCAAAATGGACAGCCAATTTGGAAAGCAGGATGACAGTTTCATCAACATAGAAGACCTGTATACAAGTAACAACAATATTTATAAAAATAAAAAATGAAATTATTTAAGTATTCCCAACTGGTTCATGGGTAAAGAGTGGTACACACACGAAATGATGTAGTATTCAGCAGTGGGAAGGCTCAGACTCGGCTCACACAAGGTCACTGATGGGACTCAGCGATAGGCCAGCGATAGCCTAAGTGAGAGGCTCGGCCCAAATGAGCAACTTCAATTGGTGTCAGGTTCTAGGAAGACAGAAACACAGCTGAAGAAAGCAATAAATAACTGTTGGGACTTGGGGCAGTCAACTGCTGATGGAGGAACAGGACTGTATGATGGGGCTGCAAGATCATAGGTGTTCCCCACATTTTCTGGCCTACCAATTTAAAATGATCGTGTATTTTTTTTTTAAAGATTTATTTATTTATTTTATGTGAGTACATCACTGTCTTTAGACGCACCAGAAGAGGGCGTCCGATCTCATTACAGATGGTTGTGAGCCACCATGTGGTTGCTGGGATTTGAACTCAGGACCTCTGGAAAAGCAGTCAGTGCTCTTAACTGCTGAGCCATCTCTCCAGCCCTAAAATGATCGTGTTTTAATGGATAAGCGTCACTTCATAAAGATAGAAAGGAAAGAGGATGGGAGCAGACCTAGGATGGGAGGGAGTGTGAACGGAGGAAGGGAGAAAGGAGGGAAGAGGGAGAAGAAGAAAGTGGGAGCGAGGGAAGAAGAGGGAGGGAGACCATTCATTGGAGAACAGAAAGCCTGAGTAAGTAGCCTTGTCCTTGGTTAAATATAAACTGGTTACATATTATATCAGGTGAAAGTTCTTTAATCTGTTGCTAAATTTCAAGTTCACAGGTATATAATAACTACTTCAACAATAGCTAATATGAAGCGCTGAACTGATCCTGTATCCAAGTGCTACAGGACAGTCTTCAGTTTGGCAAGTCTGTCAGAACTTGTGACAGAAAGCACAATCAGGTCCCTGGGAACTTTGGATTCTCTGACATTTTTTGGGTTTGTTTTTGTTTTAAATGTGAAAAAGTATGCATTTCCTAGACTCTCTATATTGGGAGGTTTGGGGCTAAGCACATACATTTTCAGCACACAGTGCAGGTGAGTTAAGAAGGCGCTGAAGAATTCAGTAGGTGACAGCATGAGTAACGAAGGCCAGGATCCCTTCTTTGAGGCAGAATCACAAGACTTACAAAATGTTATAGTATTTCACTACTGCGTGTCAACTACTTCTGATGTATTTTCTTTGGGACATATGAAATATTAATTTAAAAACCAAACATGCTTATGACAGAAATATAGAAAGCATTTAACACTTGGGTGCGCACAAACACACCTATACACACTCACACCCACTTGCTCGTGGCGGTGGGGTGGGCCACGGAACATGATGTTCCCTACTAGATCAAGATCACAAAGTTCTTGCTATCACCCTTCAGCATCTACTCTCCACAGACTGACTCAGGAAAAAAGGGAAGGCCTGTTATGTGGCATGCACGTAGTGGCTAGGGGGCTGGCTTGTGACTGTGTCTATTTAGTAACGTTAAACTTTTAATGGCAGAGTATGACGTGAGAGACTACGGGGATCTGGCCTTTGTTGATGTCCCTAATGACAGCCCCTTTCAAATTGTGAAGAACCCACGGTCTGTGGGAAAAGCCAATGAACAGCTGGCTGGTGTGGTGGCAGAGGTCCAGAAGAATGGAAGAATCAGTGTGGTGCTGGGTGGAGACCACAGGTCTGTGAACTGCTGACATCCCTGGGGGTTAGGCACAAAGGGCATAAGGAGATCTCTCTCCATATATATAGGATCTATCTATCTACTCTCACACTTTAGTTCCCCAGGTCTCCCCAGGACATGATCCCAGAGCGAAATCATAAACTGGCTCTAGGCACAACCCTGATAGAGCTTGGGAAGAAAACCAGGATCACTGAAGCAGGGTCAGAAAACTTAGAAAACACTGTAGTATTTAACTACTTCTATGAATTTGGGACATATGAAATACTTATTTTAAGAAAACATACATATATATTCTTTAGAGGCATTATATGGGCTAATTTACTATGGAAACATAGATCAAGCTCTATTTGAAGTCTTAAAATATCTTTATCCATACAAAAAAAATATTTAAGTTGTGGATTTTAGCATAATCTTACATTTTAGAGATTAGCCACTGGGGAAAGTTAGTTTACTAAACTTGATTACTGATTATGTACATAGTTCATTTAGATGAACAATTTTAAAATATGTGCTTTTCATTATAAATGCACTATAAAACCTTTCAAAGAACTTACGTGCACACATGATCAGCTTAACAGTTGTTTTTATGTTATATCTAATGTTCTGCTCTAAAACGACTGCCTGGACTTCCATATGTTGCTACTTAGTATGTACAACAGCACTATCTTTGCCTCCTTCATAATTTTTCATCAGAAATGATAACACCATTCCATATGTATGTATATATTTGTATGTACATACACATACACATATTGCCAGATAATGAGTTTTACATTTTCACCATAATGAGCCAGTTCACCGTTTTCGATCTAGGATCCTGTCCTGGGAGCCCAAGGAGCTGAAAGGTGAAAACATTCCTGCTGCTCATGAAGCAGGCGCTGCTTCCTTCAATGTCCTCAGTTCCTTCCTGGCATCTGTGGGTAGGGCTTCTGCTGGAAAGCTGTAGGGGAGTCTGGATTTCCCTTTCTTTTCTACATGGGAACATTAGGCAGTTAACAGTTACAATAGCCTGAAAATGAGAGAGTAACAGCAAGCATCAAGCCAAATGAATAAACAATACTGGGCATGAAGGCATGAACTGTTCGAGATATGGATGCTCAGGACTCCGAGGGGCATTTGCATGTTTCCAGGTGTGACAACACTGTACGAGCGGGGTCTCACTTAGTTCTCCCATTCTGGTCTCATGTTTGGAGTCAGGAGTATTTGGATGGCTTTGATGACTAGAGTGAAAGCAAGTAGGTAGCTAAAGGAGCTGAGCAATGCCTTGGCAGAGAGATGAGACACAGGCCACAGGAGACAAGGGAACTTCCCAGAGGTTCTTCCCAACTATGAAAGGGCTGCATTTTGAGGGGAAAAGAAAACAAAAATAAACAAACAGAAAAACTGAAAAGCTCTGCCATAATTGACTACAGAGAATCAAGTACTTATCAAGGGAGAGGAGTGTTCAGCCCCAAGAACTAAAAGTGTCTAGGGCTAAGGAATTTGTGTAGCTAGTGCTTTTATAGATACACTATAATTTGTGCGTTTTATTATGAGCTGATTTTTTTAAAAGGTAAAATTGCCCATGTCTTAGTGACATTATTAAGATGAGTGACTGGTGAGAACCACCCCTTCGATACTGTTAACTTACTTTAACCAGCACCTTTAAGGTCTATAGAGGAGCTAACCGGGCATAAAGGATAATCACCTAGGCACAGTGTGTGAGCTAGCAATCTGAAGTATGTGATGATGTTGCAAACTTGATGTTCACACACATTCTTTTCCTCCCAAGTATGGCAGTTGGAAGTATCTCTGGCCATGCCAGGGTCCACCCTGACCTATGTGTCATTTGGGTGGATGCTCACACTGACATCAACACTCCGCTGACAACCAGCTCTGGGAATCTGCATGGGCAACCTGTGTCCTTTCTCCTGAAGGAATTGAAAGGAAAGGTAAAAGGCTCCTCAATGCGCTTCCATGAAGGAACTCTCTGCAGTGGTTCTGGAGGCAGAAGGCAAATAGGGAGAGCCTGCCTGCACTGTATTCTTGGGATAACTGAAGGGCTCTTCTCTGTGGTAAATAAGGAAAAGATAAGTTGATAAAGGTGGCACGGCTCTTCCTGGACAGTTTGCATCCATCTGGACCGTTCTCTGTATCCATGAGGGATTGGTCTCATAATCTCAGATACTAAAATAAAACTATGGGGGCTCAAGTCTCTCAAACAATATGATACAGTATTTGTAAATAACCTAATGTGTATCCTCCCACATCCTTTAGATTAGCTCTAGATCACTATATAGTATAAATGCTATACTATACAGTATAAATGCTATGAAAAGTTACAACTGTACTGTCAAGGGGAGAAGTGTGCATTTGTTCACTGTAGACCAAGCCACTAAAGGCTTATTCACTACATTCCCAATCTATGCCTGGTGAAAACATGGATGCAGAGGGTTGATTGTTTTCTTTTTGGATTCTTAAACTACCCTTTGTAGTAGATGGGGCAGACGACCCTTTCTAAACAGGCCTGCAGAGATTCAGAAGGTAACCAACTTGCCCAGAATCATGCCAAGTATAGTACAAGGCATGGGCATGTGGGGCTCCTGATTCCTGCCTCTTCTAAGGATGTACCACAGGTTTTTCCTTTTTTACCAAGTGACCCCCTCTGCATCTGAGCCTATCAAAATGGCAGCTTTGCCATGCAGTGTGTGTGTGTGTGTGTGTGTGTGTGTGTGTATGTGTGTGTATGTGTGTGTATGTATGTGTGTCTGTGTGTATGTATGTGTGTGTGTGTGTGCGCGTGTGTGTGTGTGTGTGTGTGTGTGTGTATGTGTGTGTATTTTGTGGTAGGTTCTTGCTAGGTGTTCCAGGCTGGCCTTGAACTTTCTGCTGGCCTTCTGAATACTGAGATAGGAGTGTGTGCCCAAGCATGGCTTTCAGTGTCTTAAGATCTGGGAAGCACTTATCTGAAGAGCTCCTCCCTGCTCCTTAGAAACTTCTCTTAAAATTCTGGCTTAAGATGTTAAGAAATGTTAAGATTGCCAGGCGGTGGTGGCACACGCCTTTAATCCCAGCACTTGGGAGGCAAAGGCAGGCAGATTTCTGAGTTTGAGACCAGCCTGGTCTACAGAGTTAGTCCAGGACAGCCAGGGCTACACAGAGAAACCCTGTCTCGAAAAACCAAAAAAAAAAAAAAAGAAAAAGAAAAAGAAAAAGAAAAAGAAAGAAAAAAGGAATGCTAAGATGTATATAATCGACTGTGCTCAATATTAAATGCAAATCTGCTGGAGAGAAACATATTTATCTAAATGGAGACTCCGTTGTTTCTAGTTCCCGGATGTACCAGGGTTCTCCTGGGTGACTCCTTGCCTATCTGCCAAGGACATCGTGTACATTGGCTTGCGAGACGTAGACCCTGGGGAACAGTAAGTTTATTCCATATTCTTCTATATGCTGAGTGTGCTTTACTGGTCAAATCTGTAAGAGATTTTTTTTAAAAGATTTATTTTATTTATTTTATGAGTACATGAGTACACTGTAGCTATACAGATGGACATGAGCCATCATGTGTGTGGCTGCTGGGAATTGAACTCAGGACCTCTGCCAGCCCCTCTCGCTCTGGCGGTTTCAGATGCACCAAAAGAGGGCGTCAGATCTCATTACAGGTAGTTATGAGCCACCATGTGGTTGCTGGGATCTGAACTCAGGACCTTCGGAAGAGCAGTCAGTGCTCTTACCCACTGAGCCATCTTGCCAGCCTGAGATTTTTTTTTTAATTGTCACTATGTATATATGTATGTGTGTATTTATCTACATAAGCACACATGTTTATATTCACTTATACACATAGTATTATTCAGGTAATTTATAACAATTTACTCTTAAAATACAACTAGGTGCATAGGTGCATATGTACACAGTTCACAGGATTTATATTAATCTTTCCACCCAAAGGAAATGTAAGAAAAGTCAGCCTATTAACTGTAATTTAACTTCAATCTGTTCTTTTATAGCTATATTATAAAAACTCTGGGGATTAAGTATTTCTCAATGACTGAGGTGGATAAGCTGGGAATTGGCAAGGTGATGGAAGAGACGTTCAGCTACCTGCTGGGAAGGTATGATGCTCCCGTGTACATGTGCATGACTAGTGTCCTCCTGCCGCCCCTGTCAGCATAGGCTGCTAATAAAGTTTAGGTAAAACCACACGGGATTTCGATGCGATGCTTTCCTAAAGCAGGGTAAGACCTACGTTTGATTCCTGATTCCTGAACCCTTTAAACTGAAAGCCTCTCTGCTTCCTTAAAAGGAAGAGAAGGCCCATTCACCTGAGCTTTGATGTCGATGGACTGGACCCGGCGTTCACCCCGGCTACTGGCACCCCTGTTGCGGGAGGCCTATCTTACAGAGAAGGTCTCTACATCACAGAAGAGATTTGCAAGACAGGTAGGTAACACTCTTGAGGCAATAAAGAAGCAACTGTGTATGTAGGCCTCCTGACCTGGAAAGCAAGCACACTGGTTCTTCTAGATTGCCCATCACAATGTGTTTGCTGTTGGTCACCACCTCTTCTCCACTAGACACATTTGGGAGTCAGTTGTCACAGACTTTAAAATGTCAGTTACTTGGATCAACTATGTCATTATCACTTTTTCTGTTGTAGGGCTACTTTCAGGCCTAGATATCATGGAAGTGAACCCAACTCTTGGGAAGACACCAGAAGAGGTGACAAGTACTGTGAACACGGCAGTCGCTTTAACCTTGGCTTGTTTTGGAATTAAACGGGAGGGTAATCATAAGCCAGGGACTGACCACCTTAAACTACCTAAGTAAATGTGGACGCCTTACATGGAAATCATCTGGGGCATCACAGTAAACCAGACAGAACTAAGAAACACTTCCTCCTCCCAAGGGCTTTTTCTTTTAGAAAAAAATAAATGTTTTTTCCAATAAGTATGTATTCCAGCAGTTCCTTTCCGGTATGAAGTTCAGGATATGGAAATCAAAACAACTATAAAATTAGGAAACATGTATTTCCCATTTTAGCAGAAGTTATCCTTAAGAAGTAGTATAAGTTCATTTCTAATTTAAAAATGTACCAGCATTTAAAATACACAGTGATGTTAAGTGTCAGCTCATAGTTGCAAGCAAAGATATCCAGAGAGGTAGCCTGTATCCACATTGTTCAAAAGATGTAATTTTTGTAATAAACTCTTTATAATAAAATTCTGTTATCTGCATTTTTCCAAACACATGGAACATACTTACCCATGTACATATTATGCCACTATGTATGAATATATAGGAATATGTATATTTCTACAGGGCATAGAAATAATCATCCCAAAACCAATGGAAGACACTGATCATTAAAAGTTGGTTCCTGTCTTACCTGTAAAATGGCTAGTCTCAGATTCAGACAATGTCCAAGCTCACTGGTACTAGACCACCCTTTTTTTCAAAGCAAACATAACATTGATATTTAAAGCATGACTGTTGTGCAGATATCCACAAAGAAGGGATTCACAAACATCTATGCAGGAACTAGAGGGATTAAAAAAGAGCTACTGTCTTAGTCAGGGTTTCTATTCCTGCACAAACATCATGACCAAGAAGCAAGTTGGGGAGGAAAGGGTTTATTTAGCTTACTTCCACATTGCTGTTGATCACCAGAGGAAGTCAGGACTGGAACTCAAGCAGGTCAGGAAGCAGGAGCTGATGCAGAGGCCATGGAGAGATGTTCCTTACTGGCTTGCTTCCCCTGGGTTGCTCAGCCTGCTCTCTTATAGAACCCAAGACTTCTAGCCCAGTGATGGCACCACTCACAAGGGGCCCTACCCCCTTGATCACAAAATGCCCCACAGCTAGGTCTCATGGAGGCACTTCCCCAACTGAAGCTCCCTTCTCTGTGATAACTCCAGCCTGTGTCAAGTTGTCACACAAAACCAGCCAGTACAACTACTAATATGTATTAGAAGTCCACCTAATGTTACCTAGGCTTTGAAAAGCCGGGCCTCTCATCTGCAGCATCCCTCATTAGCTAAAATCCTTACACATCCAAAAACTCACCTTGGCTCTGTAATGAGACAAGCAAAGAGGAGCTACAAATGAGGATGGATTGTTATTATCAGAACAAGTGCAGTCACCTGAAACTTTCCAGCCAAGGCAGGGAACTCAGGAATGACACTGGCTCCACAAAGGGAGTTTTACTGTTCTAAAAACCAATGCATGTTAGTAAGGCTTGACCAGCCGACTTTTCATAAGCAGTCCTCGAGTATGAGCCTAGTTACTGCCTCTACAGTGTTTGAGATAAATATTGCTGCGTTAATTGTAGAAAATTGCAATGAACCTTTAAAGTACCTTGTATAATACAGTGGCCATATGTAGTTATTTACATTGAAGCTTAATCAAAATTTAAAATTCAATTCCACATGCAGCTATTAACTACTGTACTCCAGGGTGCAGGGAGCTCCCCCGCCCCGCCCCGCCCCGCCATGCCGTCATGCTGGGCAGAGCCGATTAGGCATATGAGAAGAAGCACCTGAAGCCAATTTTACCCTACAATTACTGTAGTGTTTTCTTCCCCAAGTTATAAACCCAGAGCTTCTGTCTTCTATTAATGTCTCTGAGAAGTAATTCTAAACTTCTAATCAGAGAAAAAGTTGGATTTCTGATTTTTTTTTAAGATTTATTTATTGTTATATGTAAGTACACTGTAGCTGTCTTCAGACACACCAGGAGAGGGCATCAGATCTCATTACGGATGGTTGTGAGTCACCATATGGTTGCCGGGATTTTAATTCAGGACCTTGGGAAGAGCATTCAGTGCTCTTTCCTGCTGGGCCATCTCACGGAGCCCTGGATTTCTGATTTTTAAGCTAGAGGGAAATTTGAATTTTACAAATTTACTGGAATGTATATGCCCATGAGAAAGTTGTAAGACTGCTTTTCATTCTGTCCAATGCCAATATATATAATATAATTATATAACATTTTTATACACATACCAGTGTCAAATGTTCCCATTCTAGGACTCCAAAGCAAAGCGATGTAGTTCTTGTGGCACAAAGAACACACTGAAGATCATGGTAAGAACAACTTCGGGGTCATTCCTGAAGTTTCTCGAGAAGACTAAGGCTATTTATTATTAGCCGAGAAACATTAATGATGCTTTTATATAATCTTAGGACAGGCATAATAGCAAATACGGCTGCAGTGACTGCAGGGCCTCAGAGGAACACACTCACAGTAAGGATCTGAGTCGTGGCTGGCTGGAATCACATTCTAGTTTCTTACAGAGAAAGAACTTGGGGTCCCAGGTGGCGAGGCTAACATCTGTACTGCAGAAACTAAGGCAGTCTCTAGACCAGGGGAGCTCAGATTAGCTCATTAAAGAAACAGTTTTATTTGTTCGACTTTACTGGCTTTTGTTTTGTTTTGTTTTTTTGTTTGTTTTTTTTTTTTTTTTTTTTTTGGTTTTTCGAGACAAGGTTTCTCTCTGGATCTCACTCTGTAGACCAGGCTGGCATCAAACTCAGAAATCCGCCTGCCTCTGCCTCCCAAGTGCTGGGATTAAAGGCGTGCGCCACCGCTGCCCTGCTAGAATTTTTTTAAAGTGCCATTTGCCTTCAAATTAGCACTTCAAAACTAAATAAGCCTTAAAGAACTAAAATGTGTACTATATTTAAAATTTGTGAAGTTACAAAAATTCTGAGAATTTGAAGATTCAGGTAAGCCTAGCCTGGCCCCAGAGAGATGAATGATTGAGTTACAAAAGAGTCAGGGAGTCAAACGTCTGAATGTGGCTTTATTATATTTATAAATTACAGATGGTTTCTAGCTCACTTCATACAGAAAGCTCAGAACAAAGGCAAAACTCTCATGCTCTACTTTAGTAGAAACTTTACATCATTTATTTGGAACTATTTGGAAATTTAAAATTTACAATAAAAATTTTATAGGCAGTTAAAAAAAAAAGAGTATGAAACTTCGTTTGTCCCTGTAGTCCAAGTGAAGTATAAGGGCCCTTTAATTAACAAAGAGGCTCTATCTGGAGGGACAGTTATGTATCAAAGGGTTTATAATGACCATCTCACGTGTTATGTCTTTAAGATAATGTATACAAGATGTAAAGATGTACTTACAGGGAATCTGAGAGTGCCTGGTTATAGAGCCACTTGCTTATAGAAATGCCCACATTCCTAGGGCCTTAAATAAAGTGATATGGATATGAACAAGATGTAGCCTACTTAATCTCTTAGAGACAAAACATAGACAGGGAGAAGGGATTCAGTATTTGAATCAGAATTTACCAATCTGAACATGGTGGCTGCTCTGGTTTCACCAGCATGCATTCAGATTTAGACGTCAGTCCACTCCTCTGTACCCGTCACAGTGCCTCCAGCTTCACTGAGTCACTGGCAGAGATGTTGGCACCTGGTTAGACTGAGGCACTGGGGACCCGCTGTTGAGGGCCTGGGGCGGCACTGCTGGCTCCATCTTGCTAATGTGCGTGATGAATCGAAGACGAAGCTTTAAAGCTGGCTTTAAATTACAGATAATCTTCTCTACCTAAGAAGTGAGAACACAATTAGGGAAAACCAGAGTCCACATTTACTGAGTGACATCAGTTGTCAACAGTACACTATAGAGGAGGGTTGGCACACAATTCTTTTCTTACACAGGCAAGCACATGTGTCCTCCCACACACATTGTGTATGTACATTCGGTGTGCACGTGCCTGTCTCTTCCTACACATGCACTTCAAGAACTTACGACCCATCTACCTGCTCGGTTATCCTGCTATCTACAACTACAAATGCTCCCATTAGAAGACGGACATCTACCAACTTGGTCATCCCTCCCGAATGCAATGCTAGCAGAAGCAGAAAGCATTTGCAACACTTCTCTCCGAAGCTTTCTTGGTTTTACACTTGGACTCATTGCACTGCTAGACCGAAGCGGCAGCAGGGATGTCTGCAGCACCACATTCAGAACGTGTTAAGGAGACAGATGAACCGGTAGCCTGGCTCTCTCAGCTCCAATGCTCTTTGATCTCACAGGAAGGTCTGGGTTGCCAGCAAAGTTTCTTTTTGCTTTATTCCTGTGTCAAAGTTTAGGCCCAAATACAAAGAATACATTTTGGTTTAAAAATCTTCATCAGCGGACTAAAGAGATGGCTTGGTAATTAAGAGCACTGACTGCTCTTTTGCAGGTCCTGAGTTCAAATCCTAGCAACCACATGGTGGCTCACAACCATCTGTAATGGGATCTAATGCCCTCTTCTGGTGTGTCTGAAGAGAGCTACAGTGTACTTACATATAATAAATAAATAAATCTTAAAAAAAAAAAAAAAAAACTTCATCAGTTCTGCCCATTTTTGTGTGTGATTACAGAAACAGACACAAAAAGAAATGCTGTCTTTTGGGAGGGAAAGCGTTCACTTTGACAATGCTGTGAAGGTGTGAAGGAGCATGTGTCTCCCTGTCATCAGCGCCAAGGAGTGGCTCCATAGACCAGCCTGTCTCTGCAAGGGTGGAAATGTTACAGTGAAACCCACTGCTCAGTACTGTTCACTGAGCTAATTAAGACAGAAAACCAACCTGGTAGAAAGGGAACATCAGCCAGGCACTGAGAAGAGAGGCGTGTGCAGCCATCTGCCTCACTGACATCCCCAAACAGCTCGGACAGCTTCCTACACACGGAACACACACATGACTGCGGTCTTCCCCCTTCCTGCCAGCTCTGGTAGGAAGTGCCTCTTCCTATGTTGACTTGGGGTACATCCTTTCAGCTTCGCCACAGAGCTTATGCTTTGTCACATGACAGGACACATCTGACTTGGGAAGAAAACCTTCTGAGCAGTCTCTTGAGCAGCCTGGCATGGCTTGTACTTGTACTACTGTGTGTTCAGCATCCATAACGTGCCCTAACCAGTGGGGGTGGGGGAGGAAGCCTTCCTCCCTGAAAGACCTTCCTAGCCATACTCTACACCACCCACTTTTCCCATACTCATCGATGCCTTAGGGGGTTTTACGATGTTCTATTTCCAACATCACAGGGAAAGCTACGAGATCATTTCTTTATTACTGATCTAGAATTATATTCTCCTGTGGCCTTAAGAGGTCAGATACCAGACATCTTAGAAACAAAACAAAACCAAAAACCTCGAACAAAAATGGTTATCACCATGTATTAAGTTTGATAGGTTAAACATCACTAAAAAACTAACTTACTTGCTCTTTCACACTGTCGCCAGTAAACATATACTTCATATGGTACAGAAAGTCGCAGATGGGGTCCATGTAATTTAAGTGCATGCTGCACTGGTCTACATTCAACAGCATGTCATAAAATGCCACTCCAATCTATGCAACAAATAAGGTTAGGTTATTTAAGTGACTAAATGATCAAATAATTCAATCCAACCTGCCCAGTCTCCCACACTGGCACATGGGATGGCACTTTTGTAGAGGGACAGTCACGGCCCATGCATCTCTACCACAGAGGACAGAGTCTGCACTCAGAGTGGAATCACAGAGCTAGCAATGGCCTAACAAGAATGCCACTCTACAGTTAGGTCTCTCTTAAAGTAAGGTCTAGGATCACCTTCTAGACATTACCTCACCAATAACGCACTCCAGGGATGCTTAGGCCTAGTGTGCCTCCTGGCTCCATTTGCTAGCTATTTAAAAAAAATAAACATTTGTCTATTTTATTCTATGTGTATGTATGTAGACCATGTGTGTGCTCAGTTCCTAAGATACCAGAAGAGAAAAACTGGAGCCCCTGAAACTGGAGTTATAGGTGGTTGTGACCTGCCATGTAGGTGTTGGGAACTAAATTGAGATCCTTGGCAAGAGCAGTCAGTGCTTTTAACCACTGAGTCATCTCTCCAGCCCTGTGTTGGCTAATGATTTTCAAAGTTCTATTGTTGCCCATTTTCTTAGAAATGCTTCACTTCCTCCAGTCCCCTAATTGTAAATTCTCACACTTATTTCCATGCCCACGACTCTGGCTACCTCCTTGAGCACAGCTGTACTCCCCTACATCTCAAGTTCAGCACATCATACACTAAACTTCCTGCAGGCACACTGAGCCCCTACGTGGATCCTAGACCCCCATGAAACAGATGTTACAATTTACAGCTGACCACCACTGTGAAAACACTTATCCAGAAACAGATCTTTCAGACTTGCACTAAGCCAGATGACACCTTACCTCAATCATGCACCGGGTTCTCTCCTGTTGGAATCTCTGCAAAAATGGCCCTACAAGATGGTATACATAAAGCAACTGGAACTCAGTCTTCACTATGGGAAGAAGCACTTCAGTGAGAAACCTGAAGGTTGAAGATAAAAACCTCCATGAAGTTCAAGCAGCCGAATCCTCTGAATTATGTTAGTACACCATTCATAAGTGTGTAAGAAGACTGAAAGCGTCGCTTTACCTTTCTTCTCAAAGGTTCCTTTACTTTTGGTAACAATATTCTTTCCTTCTGTGTACATGCACGTGGGTGTTGTGAGTGTGATATGCATATGTCTGTGGGCACACACACCCATGCATGCAGAGGCCAGAGGAGATGTCAGGTGTCTGCTCTGCCTCTCTCCTTATTCCCTTAGATGGACTGCCATTGATCCTGGAGCTGGGCTGGCATTCAGCAATCCGACTGTCTCCACTCCTCCCCATGGTACTGAGGTTGCAGGTGCTAGACGCAGTCACGTCTGACTTTCTATGTGTGCTCTGGAGATTTGAACTGAGATCTTCACATCCGCAGGGCACACACTCTGTCTATCTGCATACTCTCTTCATGTCTACATGGCACACTCTCTGTCTGAGCATCTCCCTCTCCTGGTTACAATGGTACCTATAAATCTTGCATATCTCACTTGGTCTCATTTTTAACTGACTGATCACCAAAATAAATTACTTTGGACTTAAAAGTAATTTTCATATAAAGTACAGGTGTTAAATGACAGATGACTTATCTAAAAGGAAAAGAGAATTTGCAGAAATGCCATTCTCATGAAATTTAGATCTAACTGATAGCATTTTACAGTCAACAAAAGTAATCCACAAATAGACTAAGTCCAGTTTTCAGTTCAAAAGTCAATTTCTGTGATAAACTCTGTGGCACAGATCTGAGAAGCCTCCTAAAAGCACAGTGGAAAAAATGAGATATCACTATTTGCACACATAAGAAATTAAAACAAACAATTCTGAAATAAAAGAGGTTTCTGACTAAGCAGGGCCCTCACTGTCTGAAACACACTCTGCAATTCTCATTGAGTGAGAAATACTTCCCTGTAAATCAGGCTTAGGAACAGAGATGTCAAATCTCTTTAGGGAACGCAGCTTACTTTGGGATAAGTGAGAGCTGCCCAATGCTGGAGTGGTGCCACACAGCGTGAGCTAGAGCTAATGTATAGCTGCAGCTCATCTCGGAGTAGGACTGGTGACAAGCGGTGAAGTCGAAGAGGCGGAAAGGGTAACCAACCCACTCTGTCTCTGATGTCAGGCTAGAACTGCTGATTACACTCACAATTCGGTCATGAAGCACAATCCAGTATGGCTCCTTTAAATCAAAAAAGTCTGGTTAAAAAGATACCACATATCCAGCAATGGACAAAAGCCTATCTGCTACTCCGCTGCTTTTGCATCCACTCAAGTTTCCCATTTGTCTGGCTTGTGTGCGCACAATGGAGAGTGTGAAACAGTTAACTGGCTCTGCAATGATTGGCTGACCTGGGGAGAGGTTGATTTGAGCCTCAGCAGTGTATTAGTGTCTGACATTTACTATGCAGTAAACTGACTTTGCTAATCTTTACTATACAGAGAAGCCTGGGCAATATGTAAAAACATAAATAAATATCTATATTCTAATTTGAAAGCATATAACAAAACATGGACTTCAGAGTTATCCAGCAGGTGTAGAGAACACCATGCTGCTGGTCAAGAGACAAGGAGGAGGTCAGAGAGGGAGAAGTCACATGGGCTACAGGAGCTGGCAGATGATAGAGGAGAGAAGTTCAGCACAATGTCTTATTTACTAACATTTCTCAATGAGCACAGTGTAAAGGACTGGCTGGATACACAGCATGCTAACTGACCCACACCAGACTGGACTATGAGGTAGAAATGAAGGATGGATGAAGGAGTTGGTACTGGCAGAGATAGGTAAGTCTAGCAGATAGATACATTTATAAGTGACGGAGAATGGCAAAAGGACAGTGATAGTGATTGTAACTACATGTATGTGTTGACATGGTCTCATGAAGCCCAGGCTAGCCTCAACTGACGATGTAACTGAGGATAACTTAGAAGCTTCAATCTTCCTGTCTTTACCTCCCAAGTGCTGGGATTATGGGTATGTGCCACCACACCAAGTTCCATGCACTCAAACCTAGGTCTTTGTGCACAACAGGCAGGTACTCTACTAACTGAGCTGCATTTCCATCCTCGCTATAACTTTTTAAAAAGCAATGGTATGCAAGACTGGAGGAGGAGGCGGTTCATTAACTGGCATGAGCTCCTGGGGTAAGCTTACTCTGTATGCATTTTTCTGGTCGACACTGCATCACTATGTACAAACCACAGTTAGGAACTCACTGGGAGGGCCGTGATGATCAGACCAATTGCATTCATCCATGCTGTAATGTTCTCCCTTGGCACTAAGGGCTGGCTGCAAGCAGACAGGAAAAAAAGAGGTGAAATCATGAAAACATTCTCTACATTTGACTGGGGATCTTGTTTTGTACAGAAGATTCACAACCAATCCACTCCAAGTAATAATGGGCTTTTTAAAGCTAATATCCACAAAGTAAATCCTTTAACAGCTGTAAGACTGAGAGGACTAATGAACTTTATTCACACGTCCTCCAGTCTCTGGCTGATCTTTTAACAGGACATTTTTGGAGTGTAGAGTATACTTGGAGACTTAACCCACTGTCTAGCACTTGCTGAGCAGATAGATGCTCTAAAATCAAGCTCTGCCCCCGTTCCTGGTCATCTGTGAAGAGACTTATCAGTGACCAGCTAACATTATTACTAAATTAACCATCAAGCAGGTTATGAGAGGTACAATGTGAGCAAATCTTGGTCTAGTGAATGTGACCAGTGTTCATTCTCTTACCCTGTACCTCAGAAATGAGAGGGGACCAGAAAAGGACTATTATGCATAGCGCTCACTTTAGGGCACAAGTCGCCTGACAGCAACCCTGTCAGAAGGAAACAGACTTCAACTTCAGGAGAAAGGACAGAGACCTTTTCAGGACGACATTGAGAAGGGCATTCCCAACATCTCTGCCTGGAACTGCCAAGGCCATGAGTTCCACACACGTCACATGCAGAGCATGGGCAGCGGGGTTGGGGAACTCATTGAATCTCCAATCACAGTTTGGGAAGGGTCCTGGAGACTTGCCCGCCATGGGTACAAAAGATTAAGGCAATAACCACTTGATTACTCTGAGATTAATGGTTCACACTTATAGAATGTTTGCAGATTTCATAATGTTCCAAATGTAAGCATCTCATTTGATTATCAGCTGATCTGATTATGGGCTGTCAAGAAGTGATTTAACTACAATTAAAACATAAAAGGATGATACAAAGCAAACACAAGATAAGTATCATGAGATAAGTGTTACATGACTTAAGCACACTGAGCAATACCCACAAAACAAGTGGTTGCTCTTATACATGGACTCTCAGAACAGATGCTATACCAGCAGGAGACAGAACATGGCCTCAGGCTTCTTTATCCTATTGCTTTTATAGTTACAGGGCAATTTCATGTAAAAATTTCTTTAAAATGAGTAATCCTGTTACTGTAGGAAATGCATTTCTTTATTTGGGCATGGTAAGCAGACATATTATGTAGACTGATGATAACTGTACACATGAAATCAAACTCAAGAAATAAAAACATAAATAAAAAATAAAAGCTATTTAGTTCAAAGTTTGACTGCTGTTTCTTAACATGTATGCTGTAAAAAGATTTCATATTCATTTAGTTCATTAATTGAGGTAGGGTCTTGTTATGTAGCTCAGGTTGGCCTTGAACTTTCTGAAATCTTCCTGCCTCTGCCTCCCAAGTGCTAGTATCTGCTGCTATACCTAGTTTTAAAGGTTTTGTTTAAAGCAACAAAACTAATGCTCTCCAGGAGCAAACTGACGCCTACACTCTAAGAGACTATATACTAATATAGAAGTAAGATTTCCTTCATTGAGACAAATGTCTATAACGTCTGTTCTTAAGTTTGAGTCACAACAGAGAAAATTTGCACAAGTCTGGTACGATGATACAATTTAAGGTTTCAAACTTTTTACAGAGATAAAATAATCATAAAGGCCACTTTTAATCCCATCATGTGGGATATGGATCTGCGAGTCTAAGGACAACCTGGTCTATACAGCCAGATCTGGGCAGCCATGACTACACAGTTAGACTGACACTGGAGATCTGAGGGTGAGTATAGTGTGGGCTCACCACCTCAGTTCCTGGGGAGCTGAGGCAGAAGACTGTCCAAGGCAAAGGATCTGAGGCTTGCCTAAGCAACTCAAAGAAAAATTAAAACTGAAGTTTTGAAATACATGAAAACATTACCTTAAAAACTGTTCTTACTCCAAGACAGCCAGGGATACACAGAGAAACCCTGTCTCAAAAAAACCAAAACCAAAACCAAAAACAACAACAAAAAAAAACCCAAACAAACAAAAAACCTGTTCTTACAAGCTAAGATACTGCTATTTATGAAGAGTTTAGAAGAAATACTACAGAAGAAAGGATATTGTCTACCAGTCGGCCAATCAGCTTGCAGTAGTAGGAGTCCTCTGGAACCCAGGGGTTGTCCTCCCGTGCATTCATAGCATGCTTCAGGTAGGTATCACTGAGACACCAGCCCTGTGGCCGGTTATCTTTGAGGGAGCCAATGATTGCATGGACAAGTTTTCGCTTGAGATGGTCACGGTTTCTCAGGCACATTTCATAATAGTGCAAAGTATTATACAGATAAGTCACTGGACGGTCTGCCAAGAAGAAAACAGCCCAGCATGTTTATCAGGTTACTGGCAAGTATGAAAGTGAATCCTGTGCTTCCATGACTACCTAAAAACAGCTCAGAAAATTACGACATTACTTCACATTCTGGACTACTGCATACAGAGAGCACTTTAATCCTAAATCAGGCAGAAGATTCCTAATAATACCCATAATATGTAAGGATGGTCATCCTGAGCAGACAATTTCACCTCTGTAAATTTACTATGCAGAAATGATGGAAAGCAACAAATGTCAATCCACTGTTAAAACGGTCACAAAGGACGGAGAAATCATCAGAGAGAGGCAGAGGCCTTCACTTACTGACGTTAATAATCAACCTCAGCACAGCAGATGGGAGAAAGAACCAGGTGTAGAATGCTGTAGTGTATTTATAACAAAACAAAAAAAGGCAAAGATCAGAAACCAGAATGGCATCTAAGGAAGGCCACCCAGGCAACTGTCACAGTGCTGGCTCAGAGACTAGAGGCAGGTGCACACACAGTGGGACTTTTTACTGCATACCCATTAGATACAGTGTTCCCATGTCACCTAATCCACAGCACGGTTTTTAAAGGCATCCTCCCTTGAGCCTGACACTTACTCTGTATAGTAATATATGTCTGCTTTCAAGAAGATATTGTAGATAAAAGGGACCAACAGCTGCCACTGGATACTTTTCTCTGAAGTAGCTTTCACATTTATGTCATGGATGGTACCATGCTCTAGTTTCCAGTCTTAAGAGCAGAGTTTCAATTGTCTGCTAAGGAAGGGAAGCCCAGCAAACCGTGTTCCTGGCTCCGTGTGTTCACTGCATGGCCATGGCTTTCTGTGAGGCGGATGCCCACTGGGGCTGTGAGGTAGCTTTGAGAAGGGCTGTGAGTCACACCTGACCTTGTCATTCTAGACCAGTGACTCCATGACTTCCAGGACCACCATCTTTAGGTTATAAAACTGAAACTGGCATTTAATATGAGCCTGCAGTCAGGTGTGTTTTCCTTTCCTGGCCTTATTTTGAAACTCACAGGTAAACAATCTTAATTCAGTCCAGTGAAGCAATCTTTCTTCAAATAGGCCTTTTTCTTCCACCACAGCAGTTTTCCCAAAAGATCCCTTATGACTCATGTATGCTTATGTCTCTCCTGCTCATACAAATTGTGTATATCAAAAGCTCAAACTGCACCTCTCAGAAGCCTGCTGATATCCACTTTGTTTATAGAGAAACCTCGTGGGTCTGTGCTGTGCATCTTACAACACCTGTATGACTTCACTCTGCAGCACTTCAAACCTGCAGAACCACTTTTTCCACATAGCACTGCTCAGTCTAACTGTTGATAAAGGTGTCAGATAGAATTACAAACTGAATAAACTCACCATGAAATTTATATAAGCCCCCTAGGTGATCCAGGAGAGTCTCTAGTGATTTGGACACTGGAAGCAACTCTAAAAACCTGTGGATTACTATATCAAATACTGGAAGAAACCGGAGACACACATTTCCAAAGTAGATGGGCAGATAGGAGGGCTGGATTGGTACAGGAGGGTCAACCTGTTCTGCCAGGCCTTCGAAATACAGTTTCTCAGGATATTTCTGTAGGTGAAGAGACAGACATTTATCAGAGTATTTCCAAAAAGCAAGCTCAAAAAAGCTACGAAAAAAATGAAAATAAAAAACATTTTGGATTTTTCTGTTGTTATTGAGCAAAGCACATGCTCCCTAAGTCAACAACACCGCAGCTCCCCGAGTCATGCCATATTAATTTGTTACTGCGAGCTTCATTTGATACAGAGCCATGCCGATTAAAAGTACAATTTACTCTTACTCATTGGCATAACTTCACAGCTAATTTGCTTCCATACAGACCATAAATGAAACAACAGACCCACAATGCAAACAGCCCAATCAAGCAGCCACTCCTATTGCTGCTTTGAAGAGTGACCTACGCCAGTCAGAGTGGGTACCTTATGGTAACTCATATGCTTGGTGTGCCAGTCACTCTGGAGCCAGTGCTCTGGGGAATTCTCCTTCACAAAGTCACTTACTCGGTTTCTGAAGTCATTTGGTTTGAGCAACAGCAGCTGAATTATGAAATAACAAACCTGGGCTTCATTTCCTTCATGACTACGCATAGCCTTCGAAAATAAACAGAAAAATTAAGTGAACTTGTTCTATCTGTATAAAAATTATGTTACAATTTCCTTAGATGTCTAGTTTACCCCAAACCAATTTTTCAGCATTCCTAAAGATTATTTGACCCTCTTGGCCTCTTTGTGGTTCACTCCTCCTCCTGCTAGGAATGTTTACCTTAGGGTAAACCTTTCTTTGAGGATGTATCATTTAGGGTCATGTGATGGCCTCTATATTCTGATGCTATTTCCACATATCACTATGTTGCCTTTACCAGGTAAACTTGTCGTAGTCCCCCTACTACACTACAACTCCCTATAGTTTATGCTTCACAGAGAAGAGGTCAGCATTCATGAACTAAGCCACTACAAATACTAACAGCATGCCCTGGCTGGCCAGGGCTCTCAATGTGGACTGGCCTGGCCTTGAACTTATGACAATTCTCCTGCCTCTGCTGGGATTACAGGGATGTGTCAACATACTCAGCCACCACTGATTTTTAAAAAGTACATAATTGCTTAGTCTAATTCAGTCTTTTCATAAAACTCGGCTTGAAGGGCTGGAAGGTTGGCTCAGAGTTTGGAGCACTGGCTGCTCTTGCAGGTGATGTGGGTTTGATTCTCAGCACCTACAGGGCTCCTCAGAACTTTCTGTATCTCAAGTTCCAGGCGATCTGACATCCTCTTCTGGCCTCCATGCACACTGCATACATGGTACTCAAGGACAAGTGCAAGCAAAGCACTCATGCACATAAAAATAAAAACAAACCCTAAAACAAACAAGCTAATGAGCTAGCTCCCTTTAAGATATGCTAACAGGCAGAAGCCAAGGGGACATGTCGAGGATGCTGGGTAGACACGAGAAACAGTCAGACTCCTGACTACTGAAGGGAACGATTACATCAGCTAGCACTCTACAAAGACAGGCAATAGCTTTTCACTATTTCCTGACCTGCAGCCTCTGAGAATAAACCACTTGTATTTCAAAGCATAACAAAGCCAGAAAAGTCTATTTACGTTTGTTTGTATCTTCTGTGACTCAAAAGTCAATAATCACTGACTACTCACTGAAAGAAGGAGTTCAGACAGTCCTTCTTTAAGGAAGCTTAAGCACAGCATAAATCCATGAAATTCTCTGAAGCCAAACAGGAAGTCAGCACCTGTCCTCCCACTTACACAATCCGATCAAAGCATGGTAAGAAGGCTTAGAAACTTATTCTTACCAGGCAGAGAATTAGTCTGTCCAGTGTGACAATGTTATACTTCCACACCATGTCGTTGAGAATTTCAATGCACTTATTGAGTTGCTGACCTCCTGCTGATGTAGAGAACTCATACACCAAGAAATCTGCAAAAGTTCTCACATGGGCCACCAAGGCCCTGGCCCCAATTCTCTCTAGTACCCTAGAAGGCAAAGAGTGGGAAATGAGCTCTTGTATAGACAACACTGACTGCCAAAAAGACTGAAACCCGAGGATTCTGCTTACTTGTATCCAATCTGACTAATATGATCCGTTTCCAGGAGCATTTTCCAGAGGAGACAGAGGAAGAGTGGAGGGAAGCCTTGCACAGAGAACTGGTTGATGATCTCATTTTCATCAGTCATTGACTTCCACTTCCTGTACTCTTCCTCCACATTCTTTTTCAGATTAAAACGGCTTTCCTGGGGTACATTGTTTTGCTTGAAGAATGCCTAAAAGGAAGAAGTTCATGTCACTGGATACAGGAAAAAGGAACAGTGGACAATTGGAGGCAAGAAACTGGTCTGCATTTGGTTCTGTCAGAGCAAGGATCTCATTCTCTATCTATGTATCTTATAAAACTAAGCATCTTTGAGTCAGGCAGTAATGAAAGCCTGAATGCTACAGGCTGGCCTAGCAACTTTAAGTTTCTTTTTTCTAATTCCTAAACAGAAACTCTAAGCAAGCTTGAATTCAAAGTCTCTTCGATCATTTTATGGTAATCTTTGAGAGAAGGAAGAAAAAGAAATGTGGCTCCTTCTCAGTGTCTCCACAAAGAAA